>CABEEJ010004972.1:0-56207 GCA_901482245.1 Timema douglasi
TGGACAGTACCTCTGTCTCTGACGTACTATGACTACGACAAAGGATACAACCTTCAGGTAGTGCCATGATACCATCTTATCTGAATGGACAGTACCCCTGTTTCTGACATACTATGACTACGACAAAGGATACATCTTTTAGGTAGGACCATGATACTATATTACTTGGCCGAAGAGATCTAATAATTTTGAAGTACTAGATATATTCTAGAGGATACATGCTTACTGTAGAACCGTGATGTCATCTCAACTACATTGTTAGTGTGATTGACTTGGACCTACAAGGATTAGTATAAAGATTGGCTGAGTTACTTAATGTAACAAATTGATCGTCTTATGTTTAATTCTACAAAATGTATGTTGGTTACATGTTTTTGTGAAAGCAATTTTTATTGCATCTTCTATATTCCACGTCACTGTCTCTGTGTTAAAATATACTATTGAAGCTATTTGACTAAATCCAGTTCAAAATTTTGATGGTAATTAAGGTTGACTACCAATTAGTTCTGGTGACCTTAATTTAATTAATCCTAATAGATGTCAAGCTTCTGCATAACAGATATTGTTACTTCTCCCATAGAAGTACATGGAGCTAAGTGTTCAAGTCATATTTTCAGTTTTCGTGCTTCGTTTCTTCATTCTTGTCCAGGCTTTCCGAATTTGCGTGGAAGAGAGTGAAAACACTTTCAGGGAGATCAAATTGAGTACACTCGATAGTAACTCACGGTGACCTGGCAGCCTAGGGGTAAGGTGTCAGACTTCTGTGCTGGCAGCCGGGGTTCAATCCTCGGTCCCGGCAAAGATTTAGCTGATTACCAAACCCTTCCTTCACCTCTGACAAGATATCTTGTGAATGTGGGGAATGCCAGGCCTCCACCGTGGTTCGGATTCCACGTTAAACTGTAGGTCCTTCATTTAATCTCAAATCACCCTACCACTACACATTAGTGTAAGTGCGTATAACCCGAACGAGTAGTAAGATGCGATGCTAATAATAATAATAATAATAATAATAATAATGATAGCAACTCAGATTCCGACCTTCCCGTCACCGGCAATGACAAGCCAGATAAGACGAGCCTGACGTAGTTATCTGCGTGCCCACTAGATAGTTAGTGAGTTGGTCATGTTTTCGATAAGCCCATAGCTAAGAAATTTCATGTTAAGGCGTCATATTTTGTAAATTCAACCCCGCATCAGTGGGCATACAGAATACACTCCCAACTCATCTAGTCAGAGACGAGGATGACGAGCTTTTCTTCCTGTCTTTTTGTATTGTTGGTATTATTTTTTTCCTGATGGGGTTTTACACACTACCTTTACGTAAATGTGAGTATAGTTTCTATAAATTATACTTTCCCCATTCTTAACCTATTAAACATTAGGGTAATTAAACGCAAATACCCAGAAATGGCAGAAATACTCAAAAAATAGGGTTTTTTCACACCCCCTGTTTATCCTCCTCCATGCTATACAAACTACTCTTATTTTAATACGATAATGGGGTAAAGGTAGGACAGGTTAAATATATATATAATGTACCCGAATTTGTGCGTGGGACGAGTGAGAAATTAATTTATAAAATACTTGCGTAAATGGTCGCCTGTTATAACGCGTCAGTCTCTTGTTACATTGAATGGCTTGTGATGGTAAGATTGAGATTTGAATCCCAGTCGATTGTACTAAGGGTTTTTATTTCCTAAATGGTTTCTAGCTTCGCCTAAATGAAAATTCGGGTACATTGCTTTTAAAATTCTACTTTCCATATCTCTTTTCCTTTTTCCTAACTAATGTATGCTTATAGCCTGAACGGCTATTAAGATGAGGTTGGAGAAAAAACCAAAGAAACGAGGGAATCGACCTGGGCTTAGGACAATGGCCTCCTTTATCTTTTAACATTCACCCTCTAGATAATATTTGCAAGGTTGACCACCACAATGTCAAAAGAGTTCTCGGCGCAAGTGTTGCTGTCTTCGTTTGAGGACTCATCACTTTTTTATCAGGCAGTAAAAATTTAACGGCATCGACTGTTTCGTAATAATTATGTACAATTAGTGTTATAAGATAGAGCGGGATATGTTAGAAGTTCATTTCGGTAAAATAGCAAACAAGAATTTGTTCAGATAGATTATAAGAGTTCAATGAACCCGGGGGACCTATTTGACTTATCATTTTCCTTAGACCTTGTCTCTTCAAGTTAGTTTTTTTTCCTGTCAGTCAAGTTTTTTCTTATGGTGAAACAACCCTAGAGTAAGGTAAGCATTCGTCCCAGTAATAATACTTCTGTCTCAGACTGATTTGGTTTTCAATAACTTTGCTCCTAATTTATTGAATAAATTCGTTTAAATTTTAATTTAATATGATTTTAATAAAAAGGTTTTACTCAGTTCAATTGTCAAAAAGTACAAATGTAAAATATGGCATCAATGCGTATCATAACAGCGAATGGTGAGCTTCCCTCATTTGTTCTGGATCATCTTTGCTAATTTTTGGCCCTAACTGAGAGTAGGTTATCTCACTACTTTCATGTAGATTTTTTTTTAGCACCATGTCTTATTAACTGTTCGGGCTATACGCTTAGGTACTAAATACGCTGATGGTTTTAGGGATGAGGAAGGTTGTATCTAAGAAAGTGTGGGAAAACATTTTGGAAAAACTAGTTTCGATACACAAGACTGAGTTTCGAACCTTGATATCCAGGTCATCCACAGTGTAAAATACTGTCAGAGTAGCACGCATCATGCAGCCACGAAGCGAGTGTACTGTATTTAATCACTCTCATTATATTGCAACTGTCCAATAAAACAAATAGAATAATATGACTATAAGGTGTATAAGTACCATTTAAATGACACCTAATTTATTCGGTTCTTATCCGTAATTTTAGAGTGCCTGTTCCCGAAAATTACAACAAAAAAATTGTCATTCTACTCTAAAGGTACACGATGGTCAACAACTAACAAGATAGAGTTATCTTTTGCAATAAATTATATTGATTATAGAATTTCCTTTACAATCTATCTGGACTAACCGCATTTCTACATTAATTGGGAAAGGATGAGTAGCGTAGAGGCCAGAGGAAGTGCACCTAAATTTTCGTGGAGGTAAAGGGGAAAACCATTCAGGAAACATTACCCTCAGTGCACCCGACCGGGAAAAAACCCGGATATCCCCGTTATCGACAGCCAGTCTACTACGGGAGTAGCGCCTTATACCATGCGACCACCGAAGTGGGTTTATTTTACTATAAAAATTGCACATACACTGAATTTAGTTCGCACCCCCTTCAATTCTGTACGCGTAACTCCACCAATGGTCGGTTGTTGATTCAATATAAGATATTTTTTTCTGTTCTGGTCGATGGAATCATACTGTTGAACCCGACTGTAAGGAGACAAAAAAGATTGACCTATGAACCCTTAGATGAAATCCTGCAGCTGGGTCTGAGATTATTATGAAAGGTCCTCGAGAAATAATCAGTGAGAAGTCAGTCACCATGTCAACCATGGAAACCAATAATGAGCTTTTAATGAACAGTATGTTTTATCACATCTATTTCTGAGGATGAAGTTTATTTCTTGCTCTCGAAATATTCGAATTTTAATGCTTTATTTTGTATCGCGAAAATAGGCTTTTGGTCTAAGTGCTCAAGATATAGTAGAGTTCTGGTAGGAAATACCTTTTGGAAAATGCAAACATGTTTGTTTGTGATTAACTATATTATTAGTGTTATTTTATAAGTATTGCTATAGCCTATCAAAAATGACTGCTGCAGATCCCAAGACCTGCCATATGAATAAATATATAACAAAGTAGTGTTAATAATTTTTTTAATTTACAGATACTGTCCATACTACCATAATCTTAATAAAATTTCAGGTGTGAATAAATTCTGATTTTATAAAAATACCTTAGTCAAGTAAATTTTTTTTTTAATACTGGTGCATCAATTTTTGTCTTTTTGTATTGTGTTTTGAGTATAGTACTTTAATTTAATCTTATATATATAATTGTTATAGCATCCAAAGCAAAATCTACTAATAGGCATAATATATCTTAATGCAATATATTTTTTTTTACTAATACTTACTTTTTCAAGGATGTTTGTACAGCGTTTTTTTTTTTTTTNGGACTATCTATCACCCACCGTTATGATTTGTATTATATCCGTACGTCTTACAAACTAACCTAAACTCTATAACAGATACCACACAAACCCTGCCGGCTTTTAATTCATCAATGTGAAAGAGGATTTCGCCAATGATTAATTGTTCAACCATGCAATGAATATAACCTGGGCCTTTTAGTTTTGTATACAGGTGCAATACTGACAGGGGAGGGAATTGATTTAAGGTAGAGATTTTAAAACTTTTGTTTTTGAGTTTTTATTATTTAATCAAGTTCATAAAACCACACCAGTGCACACGCAGTCTAAATTTTAATCTCATATATTCTGGCTTGGTGGTGATGCAGAGGGATTGAGCTTAATTTTGGCTGGGTTTATTGAGATGTTTTCCCCCCAAATTTTGTTTAGCTATCCCTCAGCGAAAATGTGGGTACAATTCCTCTAAATTCTACATTTATAATCAACGCCACACCAGCATAATTAACAGATAAGTTTATAATCCGAATTGGTAATAAAACGCTGTGAAGAAAATTAATGTTCTATTAATGCTAGCAAAATATTATGTTAGGAATTGGTTATATTATCTCGTAATACCATTGGAGTGTATTAAATTGTTCATAAGTCCTAATGCAGGAAAACACTAATACATAAAACTAATAGAGCTAATACAAATGTTCAAATAAATAGTTTATTGATATCCCTTATTAGAGAAAACTACGTTTAAGGATTGTTTTTATGATAGTTATTTAAAAAAAAGTGTTAATCTTAGTAGACCTACACTTTTTTAAAGCGTTATAAATGAGGTAGGGCCAAATACAACATTATTTTTTCAAATATTAATCCAAATTTAATTGTAAAGAATACGTTTATCTAAATTATTATTTGGGGATTGACATATACCTAATTGAAATTGCACATTATTTAAGAATATTATTATAAAATTATCAAAAGGTTAGTTAAACTATGAAATATTAAATCTAACTTCAAACAAAACCGACTTAATTAATTACTAGTAGAAGTTTCCTGGGGTAACCACGCAATGAATTTCGTGGTTATCCCGGGCAACGCTTTTCTTTGCTTCAAACAGACAGAAAAAATTATTTTATTTTATTTTTTCCGACCCAACTTTAAATAAATTTAAAAAAATCTAATCAAAAATTGACAGAGACTACTAATTTTAAAATGTCAGTCCTCTGTTTGCGGTAGATATCCCTTGATGTTCATCACAGAGATACAAATACACAAAATCTTCATTTGATATAGATATTATAATAAGATGTAGACACTAACTGCACTAACTGTACAAGAATATTGTTGTATTTCTAAGAATTTTTTTTTAAAGTAGGGATACTCTTATTGGGTCATTTTGAATAAAGAAATAATGGCGATTTTCTATTATATAAAATGTTTTATTAAATATGATAATGGTGTTTGAAATAGAATAGAGATTTCCTCTAAAGCTATACTTTTGTAACCAAGACAATACACCCAAATTAGCCTGCATAAAAATAGTCAAGCATTATGTAAATTAAATTAATTCTTAAAATGAAAGGGAGAGCGAAAAAAAAATCACTCTACAAATTTAAATTGTTAGACACTGATCAATTTTATGCTACTTTCTATATCCCCTACATCATCGTCGCTAAAATGACCAGTTTGGTTGAAAATGGTTTAATGTGACTGTAGAGTTTTGAAAATGATACGGTTCACATAATTCGACGATTTGTGATTGGTTAGCCGGAAGGATCGGATGGGACTTTTTGATGCGTCCATACCTGGAAGGTACAGGTTTGATTATAGGTTCATGCCTGCCGTTGCTTAGACACAAACTGGACTAATTATGGAGAGGAATCCATGCATAAAAATCAAGTGACCCTAAAACACATGGACTTGTTATTATGTTATTGGGATATCGTGTGTATAATTACATTTAAAAGTCGATAGAAAATAATAGTTTTTTTGTAAGTACTTTTAAGGACCTCCATTGAATGACTTCCATGCAAGAGGCGTTTCAAATAATAGTGTGACTATTTTTAGAAGGCACCAATGAAATTATTAGCTATATTGATTGATGGCTAACATAAAGTAAAATCTAAACCTACTTGAAATTATAACTACATAAATTGTAATCAATAAATAAACAACCTTTAACTATGTACTTATATTCAAGCATATTATATTGTTTATAAACATTTAAAAAAATCATTCGTAAACAATCTTAAAATTATTTGTAAGCAATCATAAAATTATTTGTAAAAATAAAACTGCATTCTTATTTATCATGAAAAAAATATCCAAATTTCCATTTTGAATTCAATTGTCAATTTTAAAAAAGGTCAAATTATTTTTAGTCTGTCGTAAGTAAACTGCCCTTAGATTACTTTATTTTAGATAAATAAGGATAAGTTAATATTAATAATTTAAAATAGTCCCCCTGATATTAATTGTGAATCAAATTGCTAGAACTATTGTTTTTAAATAATCAAATCTTATAAAAATAAGTCATTAGTTAGCTGCTTTTAAATATTTTTTCCAAACAAATCTAGATAACAATTTATATTGCAAACAAATTAACAGATACCTATTTTGAACCAAATCGTTAAAGCAATTTTTTAATATTCGAATTAAAAAGAACCGTCATCGGTAAAATAGGTACTCAAAATAATAATTCTAATTTTCAAAAATAACTTCTTAACAAACGATCCTTTATCGAATTTTTATCCAAAACCAAGTATAGAGGGTTATTAGTCATGACCAACACTCCTAAGATACCCATTTGGAACCAAACCACAAGAGCCATTTGTAAAATATTTCAAGTTAAAAAAAATCAATAATCATTAAACTACCTTTCAACAAATGTTGGGCCAAAAACCAGTTATACAGTGCTATTTGTAATGTCAAGCAAATCCTAGCTATACATTGTAAACCAAATCCTTAAAGAAATTTTCGAAAATTAATAATAATAATTCATATTTAGCACCGCGTCTTACTACCCGTTCGGGTTATACGCTTTAAGTACTAATTACTCTAATGGATTAGGAATTGGGAAGGTTGAATTAGAGGAAGTGAAGGTAGAGTGGAAAACCATTTAGGGAAAACCACCCTCAGTTCAGCCGACCATGATTCGAACCTCGATCTTCCCGTCCTCAGCAGTCGAGCTCAACACGACAAGCGCGTTAGCCAACTACGCCACCGAGGCGGGTAATTTTCGAAAAGTTTGGAACAAAAAAAAACTCATACTAACCTTAATTGAAGGTCTAGTGGAAACAAAAGTGTGGTATATCCCTATTAAATTTAAATATAAAGTTTAAACAAAATCCATCAAACCATTTTGGATCCGTGGCCAGGGACAAACAGACAGACTGACAGACAATATATGGGGACAGACAGAATCGTAAAATCCAATTTAATAGGTTCGTGCTCACGTAAAAATGTATCATAATCTCGAGATAAATTATTTTACGATCACAATACGTTCTTTTGATATGAGAAAGTAAAAGTATAGTTGAAAGTTGAATTAATTTCTTTTTTTTAATTAACGATGTTGAGTGAATTTTTACTACATGATTGAACTATAAATTGACAAGAATTTTGAAATTTATTTAATACCGATTGAAATATTATCATTATTTTTATTAATACTTATTTTAACTTTTGAACTAAGATATGCCTTATTTTTCTTCATAGGTAAATAGATTTGATTGAAAACTTAACAAGTAGTGTATTTAACTTAATGACAAGACGTGTATTAATCACAACTTGTGAATGTGGGGAATGCCAGGCCTACACCGTGGTTTGGATCCCACGTTAAATTGTAGGTCCTCCATTTCATCTCACAATCACCCAACCATTATACATTAGCGTGTGTATAACTCAAACGGGTAGTAAGACGTGGTTCTAATAGTAATAATAGTAATAATAAAAGCAAATATAATATGAACGAAAATCTATCAATGTTATATTTGCGTGGTTTTTTTACATCATGAATATCTATCCGTTCGGGCTATCCACATATTTACCATAATGGGGTTAGGAATAGAAAGGTTGAATTTAGAGGAAATGTATTTGAATTTGTGTGGAATAAGATTGGGAATTTGTTTAGGAAAAACCGTCCTTACTACATCCAACTCTAACCCCAAATCCTTTATTACCAGCAGCTCAGTCAGTCTATTGTGACAGTAACGCCTTAGACCAGCGGTCTACAACTTACTGACCACGGGCTGCAATCGGCCCACCAACTGATTTTATCTGGACACCATAAACCAAACAAATTGCCTTTAAAAATCCAACCAAACTTACGAAACGCTGGTCCCACGAAATGAGAAAAAGAAGAAATGTACAACTTCTTAATATCGTTTAGCCTGTGGGAACATTTTCTTTGTTTTTTTTAACACAACTTTTAGTTTTCGCATGATAGTTCTTATTTGTTTGAGGCCCAACGTGTTGTTGGCATCTAGTGAGTAGCAAGGGTGAGTAGGCCATGGTGCTAAAAAAAAAACAGGGTGAGTTTGTATCTGCGAGGGTGGTCACCCCGTCAATAGTTACCCTCAAACCTTCCAGAGAGACAAGTTCAACTGACCACATTTAACTCAATTACAAAGGTTCAGTACATTGCACAGTTCATTGGGCATCTTAACTATGTATGCCCTTCTCTGGACGTTGCCGGCTTCTGTTTGAACCTTGGATGCAAAGTAACGTGAGACATATGAATATATATTTTATAAAATATTTTTAATTTTTCTTACAAGGATTCGTTTCTAAATTCAACCGTATAAAGTTAGCTATTTGCTTATTTTGGCAAAGAAATTACCGATTTATATGGTCTATATAAAAAAGTGTTGGTTCTTTCTAAGCACAACTTATTACCACCCATTCGGATAATATGCCTATGTACTAATTACACTAATGTAATAGGGATTGTGAAAGTTTAATTTAGAGGAAGTGCACCCGCATTTGCGTGGAGTAAGAGTTGAAAACCTTTAGGGAAAATCACCCCCAGTGCAGCCGATCGGGATCAAACCCTGGTCTCCCCATCTTTAGCATTATAGTATAGCACAAGCATAGCGCGTTAGACCACGAGACCACCGAAGCAGGTTGTTGGCTTACTAGTTATATTTATTTGATATTGCTGACAGACATGCTGATGAACCAGTTCATGTAGATGAATTGGATGAACGTATGCCATTAAGGATTTAAAGGGTTTTTAAGTAAAGGATTAGCGTTATAAGAGAAACGTTATTTATAAAAGGTTAGAAAATAACTTTTAAATCAGATTCATCACAAAGCCGATTTTAGAACAAAACTTAACTTATTTACATTCGCCAAGAGGAGTAAAAGAAATTATGTGAGGTAAAAAAAAACATGTTTTATTTCTGACATACAATTTTGTTCAAGTCAGAAATTTGGATAACTGTAAAGATATCTCACCATAGTTCTACGTCTTTCCAATTCTTAGATGTCTGTGATTTGTGTTGTTCTCATCTACTAAGTTATCTTTGAAGTTTTGAGGTTAAAATATAGATCTTAGTACTCACCAAAACAATGGTTCAGATTATATTCATATTCAGAATATATCTACCAAAGTAGAATAAATATAATCCACGTCTATATAACGCAGATGTTTGCTACGCCGAAGAGTTTGTGAAATAAACATTTACTTTACTTCAATCTACATTACTAGAATAGTTTCATGAAAATAATATATGATCAATCATATACTATGCAATACCTTGGCTTTACTTTCTCAATTTTTATTTTATGTTTACAAAATATTTTAGGTTATTGAGATAGTGTGCATTAATCTCAAAATGTAATGATAATTAATTTAAGATATGAATGAATGGATTTTAAACATTTTTCTTTATTACGTGATCCCATACTGTTGTCTAGTGATAATTTCTCTTTAAATATTGAAGTAAGTATTTTGTCGATCTAATCAAAAAATACCTTTCAAAACTAAGAAATCAACATGTGTTCTGTGCTGCACCTGGATATGTACTTAGAGGGGTGGGGACCTATTTTGTGTTGGGGTTTTTTTCAACTGGGTGTATCGGAGGTAGTTTAAATGTTTGTGAGAATTTACTTTTTGAATATCAAGTCATAAGTTTAGTCTTAAAATTTAGCTTCCCATTAGTCACATCTTTATAGCCTTATTTAATTATTGCACTTTATTTATTTTAAGCTTTTCTGATTTCCACTTTTATTTCTTTTGTGCGACACTGACTATGGCTTCCCAAAAAACCCGCAAATTATATTTTATAGATATAGAAGAAGGCAAATATTTGTACAATTAACAATAGGCCTACATAAATAATGAAGCTTAGATTAAGATGTAAATTAAATTTTTGTTGCGGATATAGCCATATCAAGTATTGTATTCCAAGATTGAAAAATGGCAGCTTACACGGGAATTGAAACAGGGATCCTTGGTTTAGATTATTTCTGTTCTCATGCTAGACTCTCCCAGGTCAATCTTTTAAAAGTTTTCCGCTTGTTGTTTTCCTCTTTAACTCCGTGGTCTACATCCAGCGAGGCTGAAACAAAATCTGGTTGTCTCCAAAAACATGCGGAACCCAACTTTACGCTTTGTACACTCTAATAGGCTCAAGGTATTCTTCTTGGCCGGTTTAACTTGTCTTACAAAAGTAATTCGTGCTGAATGGGTGGTCCGAGTACTCAAGAAAATACTACCTATATTAGCTTGGTATGTCAGCGGTGTTGAGCTGAAATTTATGTGAAGTAGCAGGCTAATAAGTTTTATTATTATTATTAGTAGTAGTAGTAGCAGTAATAGTAGTAGTATTAGTTTGCCTAGTAGTAGTATGTTTTAATTTTTCGCTGTCTTGCTGTTCTATTTTTCCATTTCTATGCACATGAGACCTACTGATATACCGGCTAATTTGACCTAGGAGTGCACAAAACATCCAATCACATTGGATATTAGTGTTTTTGTGTGTGTGTGTGTGTGTGTCTGTAAAAGTATTAGGCCTAAACAATAAGATATATTAAATAATTTCAATCGTAATCTAGGGTCATATCAGGGCGCCTCGAAACCGTAGTAAGCCTTTCTTGGCACTCATCAACTTAATTAGTTACTAATAAACTACTTAGAATAGTATAGTGTGATTGCCATACGATTTTAGGTAAAGGGTAGGCTAATCGTTTTGTTATGGTTGCTTTAGAATATAAAAGAATAGTTTTTTTTTCGAAACTAAAAAATAAAAGTAACACTATTATTATTATTATTATTATTATTATTATTAGCTTGCCTTATTGGCATTAATGCTATGCTATCTGTCGAAAGTGACATCGACAGATCATCTGATTCGACGTATTAATTAATACACGTAAGTAGTTGTAGGAGACCAAATTTTTGAGGTATCAGATACCAACCAGCCTTTTTGCCGTGTGCTTTATCTTTCGGTTATGAAAGCTAGGCCTATTCGTGATATAGTTGTTTTGGTTAATATAAAGTTTACCTTATATGATGGTTAAAAAGTATCCAAAATCATCTTCTGATGTATTCGTCTTGTGAATATTTATGTCACCTAGACAAAATTATAAAGGCCTTATTTGTCAAATTGATTAAGCCTATTTGTGAAGCGGATAAACTGTCAGATAATTCCAAAGTTATTTGGAACCAGCTATACTTTTATGTGTGAATAGGCCTGCGTTAATTAATATATTCTGAAAGCTATCAAAACAGATAAGACAGAATAATATGGTTACATTTTGTATATTTTTTCAGCAAGTCATTATTTTAATATTTTCTAAGCGTATAATCGTTTCAAGATTACACTATTTGGGGCTATTCCAAATTTATTTTCAATAAATAAATAAGCTATGTCCAGTCTGTGCCACTAATAATTTTCAATGTTATGGAGTTTCACAATTTACCATTTTCAAATCAATTCAAAGTGTAGATCTACATAAAAATAAATTACACACAACAATGACGACATTAATTCCTTAATGTCTTCTCGCTGCCCCTCCCCTTATTACAAAGCGCGGAGAAGAATAAAGTCACCCAAAATATGAAATTACTCTCCTGACGATGTGAAACACTATGTGAATAATTTTTTTTAAGGAAAGATAAGAAAATGGTAGGTCAGATGTATAATTTAATAAAATATATACCTTCATGGGTTTTTACAAAAATGGCTTTTGGTCTTTTTTCCAAACTCCCATTCTTTTTCTTTCGTTTTTTTTACCCCTCTTAAACCCTTTGCAATGAATTTATAAGTGGCGACATTTCTCTATTGCCTATCTTTTGTGATTATCACAGCATACTTTGTATTTTATTTTTAAATCATAGCTAACCATAGCCTTCCATTAAATTGTGACTTTTTTTTATTGAGAGCGTTCACTTCGTAGACAGTAGCTACCATTTAGAAAGCAATGGCATTAATTCCAAACTTGTTCAACTAAGAGAAAGAAAAAAATAAGCAAAAGGTATAATCTCTACCTTCCCGTTTTAAATACGTAGGTAAGGCAATGTAACTACAGCCATGTTCCTTTTAGAGAGGAATGGGGGGGAAAAAACCTTCTTTGTAGTGTCGACAGAGCAGTGATCATTCGATTCGTTCTGGCATGAATTAATGGCGATGCCAGAGGAGTATATCATTGTGGAATTACTAAGTTTCAAAGATGATCAAAGGTGTTTTTTTTTCTTCCGTGTAACCAATTGCAAGGGACCCGAACAAGTACCACCTATCAAAGCATGCCTGTGGATTGGAGGATGATGAAGAAGGGAAGGAATATCATTTTCGGTAGCTTAAATGACGCGTTTTTACCTTCTTTTCCACAATGACCATAATCAAGTGTAGAAGTTAGCGTTTTCGCTGTATTAAACAGTCCCAAGTTATAAAGACATACTTTTTTCGTCAGTTAAAAAAAAAGAATTAACGTTTCTGCAATAATGGCATAAGTGACTGCCTTTTTTATTGACAGTATTTTCTAATTGTAGTATTA
This sequence comes from Timema douglasi, assembly GCA_901482245.1. Taxonomy (NCBI): domain Eukaryota; kingdom Metazoa; phylum Arthropoda; class Insecta; order Phasmatodea; family Timematidae; genus Timema; species Timema douglasi. The sequence continues at coordinate 13,097 of CABEEJ010004972.1, forward strand.
ATCTACTTAGTAGTAGAGATTAGTAAATTTAGTTTGGAAACATAGCAAAATCATATATTGGGCCTATTTGATTTTCAAGTTCAAATTTAACTTGAATTAGATTGTAATTACTTTATAATCTTACTATAGTTATATATATATATATATATATATCAATTGATTATTAAAAACTAAATTAACCCCCCCCCCCTCTCCCGTGAGGTGGAATTGATTGAGTTTTGAATAATCAATTGACCTCAATATGAGAATTGGGATGGTTTCTGCTAAATGAAGCTACGATAATATATCAATTGGTAATCAAAAGTGACATAGACGAGTGTGGTTAATAATTTTAAAAAACAAACAAAACAAAAATTGAAAAAACATATATAGTTCGACCTATAAGGACTCGAACTCTCTACCTTCAATATAAAGACAGCCACGTGTTTGCTTAGAATTACTACATTTTAAATTGTTTTAAAGTCAGAATGAACTATTTTATTCTATACGTTAACAAATGCTTCTTAATCATTTCATGTTTGTTAAAAGGTTAAAACGTTTGAATTCATGTTTCTCAAACGAAATATAAAGATAACGTAATAGTTTGGGCTATTATTTAATTTATTTTTAACAGTTGGGTCAACTGGATTATGCTTCAATATCGAGTTTTTATTACAAGACCTCACAAAGATACCTATAAAATATTAAATAATAAATTAAATCAGAAAATATAATTTGTTACAATGCCTACTAACTACAAAATTTAACTATAGGTCATTTTAAAAATTTGATATAGTGAGGGTTTTACTCTTATGTACTAAATTACTCTAATGGGGTAGGGATGTGTAAGGTTGAATTTAGAGGAAGTGTACGCTTATTTTCTTGGAAGAAAAGTGAAAAAACAATTAGAAAAAAAACCTCAGTGCAACCGACCGGGTTTCAAACCCTGGTCTCTCTGTCATCCGCAGTCTAATTTATTATGATTGTGACTTCTTAAGTCATGAGGCCACGAAAGCAGGTAATGCGATATGATTTAATCAAAGTGTAATCAAGCATTCCAAAATAATATAATACCATTTTATAAACCCTTTTAGCATGTAAGTTATAAATGTATAGATAGTTTGTCGCGTCTCCATTTCTTATTATTTTGATGCCGTTACTTAATCATAATCGCACCCATATTTCCCACGACTCAGAGCCACAGGCTGGAAATGCTGCGCGCGCACCGCTAACACCTGTGCTAGAGGCGACACGCCCTCCCATCTAGTGGCGACCGAGCAAAACATGTAATTTTCTTTCCACCCAGATTATTCAACATTAACTGTCGGGCTTTCGGCATAAAAATTTAATCCGATTTTATTTAAGAAAGGGGGATGGATAGCTTTGTTCTTTTTTGTTGGTGTTTTTTATAATAAATAATCACTATAAGGTATTTTCTTGGTATTATGATGTTCATCCCAAAAATTGTAAGGGATTTTCAAATATATATATATATAAATAAAAAGTAACTTTTCCTCAAAATGTAATGTCGTTTTTCCTAAATGGTTCCACCCCTCTTTCTCCGCGCAAATGTTGATATCTTTTCTCGAAAGTTTACCTTCCTTAGCTCTACCTTACTAGTGTAAATTTACGTACAGCAGGAACGGGTAGTAAGTAATATGCAGTGGGTAAACATCAAAAAGATATCACAGAGTTTAAGTTTTCAAAACATTAAACCTCACCCGCTTCAGGGGCCGGATGCTCTAAGGCGTCATTTGAGTTGTTGACTGGCATGATGAAGATGAGATCGGGGTTTGAATTCCGGCTGAGTCTACTGCGATTGTTTTTTCCTAAATGGTTTTCCAGCAGGCCCCATCTTTCCTCTAAAATGCTTCCTTCCTCATCTTACCTAATTAGAGTAATTATATATGTGTATAGCCTGAACAGTTAGTAAGACGCAGTGATAAATAAAAAACTCAATTTCAACTCAGCTAGCTCTGACATTTTTTATATAGGCTTACAGTATCAAACTACCCATTTCTGCTATCCGATTATTTACAGTAATGTGTATTGAGAACGGAAGTAATATTTAGAGGAAATGCATTTATTATCTTTGGCGTGGAAGGGACGTAGGAAATTACTTACTTACTCCATGACATTAGAAAAGTTCATTGCCAAACTTACAAAAGTACGCCAACCATCCAGTTCTATCCATTACATTCTATATTTTCAGGTCCATTCTAATTTTATCCTCCCATATGCATCTTGGTCTTCCCAAAGGTCTCTTCCCACTGGGTTTGATAGTCAGTATACCCTGAACACGGTTCTAGATTATCCCATTCGCACTGCATGCCCTAACCACCGTAACCTAAAAGATTTGACTATCGTAACAATGTATTGTGATGATTAGAAAGTTATGTAACTCATCATTAGTTAACCTCATCCCCCCTCCAGTATTCTAATACCTTTTTGGAGCAGATATCTTCCTAAGTAGTACATTTTTAAGGAATAATTTCTTTCAATAGGCCTAAACCTGACTTTGATTCTAGCCCCTACTTCTCTGTCATTGGTAATACAGAATATTAGAAGATATAAGTTTTAGAGCAGTTGTTCCCGAACCCCAGGTCGCGACCTAAGAGAGGGTCTCAAAGATTTTATTGAGGATCTTGGGAAGAAACTTATTTTTTTAAACATTATAAAATATTACAATTATAAACACTATGTCAATCTATGTCTATGAAGAAATTACTGCAATACTGACAACAGCAACCAGGTTAAAACAATGATTTGAAAGCCTCTTGTACTTAGAATTCTGGATCCAGCTTAAGGAAAAGAACTTTCTAATTAATAAAGTTAAAAAATATACATCTTTTCCCTCTTCTGACAATATAGCCTACCTCTGTGAACAAGGATTGTCAGGTCTTGTAACTATCAAGATCCTGAGAATGATTTGTATAGAGCTCAAACTCGGAGATCTCTCCTACAAAATGAAGTAGCATCGTGGTTTTCAATTAAAACTAGGGCTTGGTTACTCACAAAATTTCTAACGGCAACATATTATTTAATTTTATATTTATAAGATAAAAAAAGCTACTGAAATTGAGTCAGTTTAGCTGATAACATTTATCGATACAAAATCAACAGTCAAAAGAACTTTCCTCAAGAATGAAATGGCATTAAAGTCACCAATTAAATAATATTATTTATTCACCGAATATTTTAACAAAATCATATTCTCACTAAAAATTTTGCTTCACATTTTGTTTTATCAAACATTGATTGAAATGATTCAGTTCTTGCTATATAATTTTTAATTAATTTTATGAATTTAATAAACACTAATATGATATAATAGCCAATTGAAACTATATTTTGGGTCACAAAGCCAGGAAAATATTATATTCAGGGTCACGTTCAAAAATATTCCGGGACAAACTGCTTTAGAGTAAGACCCCGCGATGAGATACAATGCACAGACGTGGGCTCATATCATTTTAAGTAAGCCTGGAAGAAGATCAAGCTTATTTTCAAATGTTTACTTTCAAAAACATAACTCGAGAAGGATTTAAAAAAACTCACATAATGCAATTATTAAGATGATGTTGTATGATGGCTATCACTTGTCTAAAAATATTCGTATAAATAACAAGTGGACCTCAGGCTCGAACGTCCAATTATTTATTAATATTTATGAATAGTGTGCTTGTACCAAAACAGGAAGCAGAGGGGTTAAGCATAAGCTTAAGGGATAAAAAGAAGCTATCTCCTTACTCAAAGTCATTATTCATGATTATATTTATACTCTTATAGAATGGCTGTGCAAGCTATTATCTTATTATGTGAACTCAAGGGCATCATGCAAGAAAGATGCTGACTGAGTATTGTTTTAGTGCTACTGTAGCATTAGTCTAGTTATAGCTTGCCACTAAAGCTCCACCATCACTTCAACGTCATTTATCGGCAAAATGATCACGTACTTCTTTTAGCAAGCAAATTTCTGCCTAAAAACTATATTAAAACTAAAACTACACAATCACAATATTAGCACTTTGAAGCTTAGTACGCACTTGAAAACATTGTTTGCAAACTTTATTCGGAAACTGTTTCTTGATGCTTATAAAAGGATTCCTGCTGCTCACAAACATAGGGAAACAGTTTGTAAGCATGGGAAACAGTAAATTGTTACCCGCTTCGGTGACCGCATGGTCTAAAGCGCTACTCTCGCAGTAGACTAGACCACCGATTACGGGGAAATCGAGGTTTGAATATCAGCCGGGTATACTGAAGGTGGTTTTTCCACGCAAATGCGGATTCACTTCCTATAAATACATCCTTTTTAATCCCTAAAGCTATTAGCTTAATCAATACTTAAGCGCATATCCCAAGCGGGTAGTAAGACGCGGTGCTAAGAAACTAAATACAAAGATTGTTAACATTGTTTGAAAACAATTAAACAAGCATTGTTTCGCGTTTAGACTTCAATGATCAAATATTATTTCCCCGTTCATTTTTGTTTCTATTTAAAATAATGTTTGTGCTCTTTACGATTAAGCACACAAAGGGTCTTTATAACTTTTTTTCAACTTCATTAGCACTAAGAACTTTCCATCGATTTAATACAACACATTTCGTTGTTTTTTTTTGACGTGATTTTTGTAGTCTTCATTTGGCACATGTCACACACATCCCACAATAAATAATGTATTGGTCTGAAATATTTCAATAATCTTAAAGAGTTTTTTCACCTGTTCAAGATGTGACCAACTAGAAGGAAAATTAAAAATAAAGGAACTGAAGTTCTTTGTGTTAACAGGAGAGTCAGAATGATCCACTTTTGATTGTTGTTGACAATGTTTTCGAACACACCCAACCATGCAAATTTTATTTCTTGTAAACTATTTTAAATAGATGGCAATAAACTTTGTTTCCTCTTTAGGGAACACAAAATAAACATGGAAACCTGTTTGAAAATAGTATGCAAACAGTTTGTGAACATATCACAAAATGTTTTCGTAAAACATAAAAAAAGGAAACATGAGCCACATAATTTGCATATGTTTAGAAGTTTCCATAAAAATGTGTCAAAGTGCATACTAGGCTTAATGTGGGATGGAAGGAGATTGGAGAAAAAGTCAGTGTTTTTCAGTTTTTATAGCAAAATTTTTATCAAAACTTTTGTAGCCAAAATAAATAAAATATTGCTTCAGTACAAACATAGAATTTAATTTTCTTCCCATGGTGACCTCAAAATTTCTTGAATAGGCATATCTGTCAAGGGTGTCCTGGAATTTAATGACAACTTTTCTCTCCCTTTAAAAAGTTTCTCATCTAATACCGCGCTGCTCACGATGAATATTCAAGAAATGTTGATATCAGCATGTGAAGAAAATTAAACTCTATGTTTGTGATAGAGAAATATTTTATTTATTTTAGCAAAAGAATTTTTTTTTCCTAAAAGCTGAAAAAACACTGGCCTTTTCTCGTGTTCCCTTCCATCTCACCTTAAGGTGGATATGTCGGGAACGTGATTTAAGGACAGTGTTTTTCCACATTGTATGGCAAAACATTTTTTTTTTTGGCCTAAATAAATAAAATATTTCTCCGGTAAAAACATAGTTTAATTTTCTTCCCTTGATGATATCTACTATTCTTGAGTATCTCTCAAAGATGTCCTGGAATTTAATGATAACTTTATATCTTCATGAAAGATATTCAAGAGCCATATTGATATTATATCACTATGTGGAGAAAATTAGACTTTATGTTTATACTTGAGCAATATTTTATTTATTTTGGTTAAAAAATATCTTGTTATAAAAATTACAAAAACCTTGCCCTTTGCTCTTGTTCCCTACCACCCTTCCTTAACGCTCAATCTATAGTATCATTTTGGTAAGAACAACATTAGAAGTTAGTTATTAAAGCTACTAAAACAATGTTAATATATTCATAAATCAAGTAATTTTATCTGAAGCTGTCACTTTTGATATATATTATCAATACCTACAGACTTACATAAATAATATAGTGACATGTTTTCAATGTTGGCCGCAAAGAAATATGTTTGAATTTTCTCTACTGTTCTTCCAACTAAAATCCGGGTATAGTTATTGTATACCGCCCTCAAGGACAAACTGAAACACCATATCAATGGTGGGCATGGGGATTAAATGTCAGTTTCATCTAGTCTGGTTTGCCAGTGACGGGGAAGTTGAGTTTAACATCCAAGCTTGAGGGCGGTATTTTTTATAAATGGTTTCTCACACACCTTTCACACTAGTGTGGATACATTTCTCGTCACCGACCCATTGGTGTGATTAAATTAGTACAACCCAGATGGATAGTAAGACGTGGAGTGAAAAAGAGTTATATATTTCTATATTTTTTAGGTCCCTTCAGGGCGTCTTGTCCTAATATTTTAACCTCGTCTCACGATCCTACTGTGACTGTATTCTGTTGTTATTCTCATCAGCCGATACCGATACCTCACGTTTACTTCTAACCCATCCTCACCCTTCCTTCCTCCTTTACTCCACCAAACCACTCACCCTCTTCTACATGGTTTTACCCCTTTTCTTGCCAAAGGGAAGCCCTCATGTCGAATCCTTAATGGTTGATTCAATTAGACGTGTTGTTGTGATGGGCCGGTTTGGGGGGAGTTGGGGTATTCCCCCAGGGAGCGGGTCCGTTCAGCACACTTCCAGCTTCCCGCAGGAGCACAAACCACGTACATATATATATCACTCTTCGAGATGTTATGCTACCCACTCAACCCATTACCACGAAGCCGTGTATATACCTGTATGTACCTATATCTTGTTCCAGCCCTAGCATGGTACGGATCGGACTACTTCTTCAGGGTTGTTGTGTAATGTCGAATGTTGAGCGGCCTGGTGTACGCCTGGAGGTTAAACGTTGTTTCGTAGGGGTAGGGATCGCTGGTCAACTGGTTAAAGGGGGACATTCCTACCACTTATTTTTACTCTATCACTTAGAGGGAGTATTACGATCTTGAAACCCTTCTACCTCGAGATTATAATGAACCTCGACGTTTTGAGTGGTCCAGAACGCTCAAAAAAGTGGGTCTTTCATTCGTATCTGTTTCTGGAACTACAGCCAAATAGCTCGGTGGATTTTTTAAACTTGATATTTAGATGTTATACTTTCATACATTGGAATTATTTTAAAATTTTGATTCTATACTTATAATTTTTTATTTTTTTATTTAGCACCCATTCGGGTTATACACTCAAGAACTAATTACTTTAATGCGTTAGGGATTGGGAAGGTTGAATTTAAAGGAAGTGAACCCACATTTGTGTGGAGGGAGCGTGGAAAACCATTTAGGAACCCCCAGTTCACCCGACTGAGATTCAAACCTTGATCTCCCTATCCTCGAAAGTCTGTTTCTACACGAAACTAGTGCGTTAGCCAACTTCGCCACCGAGGTGGGTATATACCTCCAATTAATGGTAGTTTACTGCTAATTTTGGAATATTTAACGTTTTAAATAAAATGGTTCTGATTTTTTGAAATGTAATGGGTTTCTGGGGTTTGTTTTACAATAGAAATAATAATAATAATATTTATTTTGTTTGAAAAAAAAATCAAATAACTTTTGACCAATTTTTGAAAATGTGCATTTTTAAATTGGCTCTATTAATTTTGTTCAAAATCTATATCTGAAGAGTGTTCCATTAAAATAATGTTGATTTTTCTGGGGAAAACTTATTAAGGGGTAGCTTACTGCTAACTTATTTTTTTAAATTTTGTCAAAACTATATGTGAAACTATTTACGATTGTGTTGTACCATTTATTTTATGGTTCGGTTTATCTGAGCCTTCAATTGTAAAAAAATCCTAGATGGATCACGTGGTTTGTGTGAAAATAATGTTTTCTGTGCCCAATACCCATGATAATGCAAACGTAAGATTTGTCCTCTTTTACTGGTTTATCGGCTATGGAGAGGTCAGGATTCGATGCTCGGCTGAATGTACTAAGGGCTTTTTTCATAAATGGTTTTCCCATTTCTCTACTTACAAATACAGGTGCATTTTCTTAAAATTCTACATTATTTATTTCCAATATAATATAGTAAATACGTGGCCATATTGGACTATATTGCTTGGAATACTTAAGAAACTTTATGAAAATAGCTTTGGGGAAGAATGATTCTAAAATAAAATATATACAGGGTGTATTTTGACTAGCGTCAAAAATTTCAGGGGCGTATCCCCCTCCACCAAACATTAAGAAACGTTCTTATAAATATATAACTAGAAACGCTTAGTATTTATGGCAAGAAGACTGTTACTGTTCAATTAATAATCAATCCAAAAGAAGAATAAATGCAATCAAACAAGACAAAATTCAAACAAAAACACAAGACGAATTAACATTTCTTTACAAAAATCGTTCAAAATGGTGTTCTCTGCTTCGATGCATCCTCTGAGCATGTGTACCATGCTTTGTCGTACTCTGTTGAGTATACTTAGGGCTTTTACGTATTTGCTCACATACATGTAGGGTACACAATCTTAAAACCTCAACATCAAGCACAGGAGTTGAATAAATAATGGACTTTAAATGTCCATAGAAATAAAAAAATATCCATCAGGTTCAAACCTGGATCGCCCTCTACCAATCCATTTTGGAGGAAAGCCTTCAATAACTCTAAAATTAATCATTTCTAGACCCATGTTTACATAATCTTTTATTAATGTTTGATCTATGGGAATACAACCTGTATGTATGTATACATACAAACTGCTGCTTATTTGAATAGGAAAATATACAATTCTTGAATCAAAACTCTTTCAAGCTTACTGCTAGTGTAATCTAACTTACATTAGAGCTTATAATCCCTGGGAATATTATCTAGAACAAATATGATTGTCTCAGAGCTATTAATATCGACTTTTTTTACTTAATTCAAACTCAAAAATATACTTTTAGAGAGTGAACCTAAGATATTTGCAAAGTATAGCACAGAAAAGTGTTGCAGTCATTTAGGAATCCCGGATTATTTATTCAGTGTTTTGATATTTTTTATACTATTTTCACCAAAATATAGGCAAGAGCTCTGACCAGGTAAAAATGTTGGATTGTTTTTAAAAAAATGAACAATAGCTTACATAAAACCCTATAAAACGATCCCACATTTTATAATTTTGCTGTGTGACCCTATTATAATATGACTACTTGACAGAAGCTATATCTAGGTTTCTAACCTTTTATTTAACCCCACGAGTACCAATTTTCTCTTAAAACTTTGTTGATTTTTTAAACTTTAAACTTAAAATTTAAGCTTTTTAACTAGCCAGAAACTTTTTAATAGTTTTATCCTACATTTTATTGAAAACAATATTTTAAAATATCAAACGACTTTGAAAACAGTGCGGTATTTCTAAACGTCTTTAACGCGTCTCAGTGCTTTACCATTGAGCCCTCTTAAATTTACAAATACCAAGTGGATATCTTTTAGCTATACATTATCTGCTTGTAGTGAGTGTTTTGGAAAAACAAACAAGGATGGCATGTTCCCAACTATATAAAATACTTTACGTATTTTGTATTTAATAAAGACCCATGTAATGTGAAATCTGGGGAAAACATCCTTACTTATAAAAGGACAATTTAATTCGCCCTTCATTCTGGTGTATTTTATTCTGTTATCTACTCCTCAAGAAACCAATCGTCCGGTAGCGACCGCGAGGCAGAGGCAAGGGCCAGACAATGCAGCCCTAATGAAGTCCGATCGTGATGGGGAAGAGTCGTCCGGGTTTCCTCAGATGGCCCCGGGACAGACGGAACGTAACTCTGCCACACAATACGGGCCAAATTACGACTCATTACGGCGATCAATCAATAGTGGAGGTCTCTCAAGGGATCAAAATGGGGGGTGGGAGAGAAAGGGGTCGTTGTTTACCGTCACCGTATTATGTTATTCATGTTTCTTGAACTGTGCCGTTGACCTTGAATTGTTGAGGGAAATGCTTATACTATCCGTTTATAAGTCACCGTTTGTGGCTAGCGCTGGACTCAAAAGAATCCTCGCTTACAATACCTTTAGATCGAATCTTGAAAAATATGTATATCTAGCCAATCATTAAAATGCTTGATTCTAGTTCAGAATATTAGGGTTAAACTCCCGGCTGGATACACTGGATGTTTTCTTCACTTCTAAAATATGGATTTCATATTATTTCTAGTTGAGAGTGTTTTCATTATCTTAATATATTTACTCCTCGTTAAATGTCACTTAACAACGAATAATCCCTAAAGCTGAATAACCTAGTTAAAAATATCCAAGAGTATTTTGATTAATAGTTTGAAGGTAATCTATTCGAGATTGCAATGGCATGACTATACAAAGAGATTATTGTAAAACTTGTAAAATTTAGAACCTATTTAGCATTAAACTACCTTTCCTCGTCTCCTTCCCATCTTTATATGTTTATTTATTAACGTAAACTGGACCTTTTAAAATACATTACCCTCTTTATTTAATGCAAAATTTTCTCATAAATTACACTATGAAAATGTAACTAGGAAGTTCCGGACCTCGGGGAAAGGATAAAGGAAAAAGGGAGAGGGGTGTTGGCATAAAAAGAACTCCCCACTGAAAAATAACTCCATGGCTTGATGCTCTCTTCCACCCTTAACTCTTCCGAGACAATCTCTTTGGACTCATGAACTAGAGGGAGATTTGGATTCTGCTAGGATCCCAAAAAGCTCAAGGGGTCGGGAAAAGGGAAATTTATTATTCATCAACATAACTAGAGGGAAAATCCTTTCCTTCTTATTCCCGGGACAGAGTGAGAGAGAGGGTTATTTTTTTTTATAAAAATATAGTGTAGGTAGGTAGTTTTATGAAGGGGGTAGAGCCCCCTCCCTTCTACCCTCTTCTACAACTCCGGTTAATCCCGGAAAGAAGTGAGAGGAAGCCTGCGGTTTTTCTAGGGAGAAAACTGAGGAAAAGCAATTTTTTGGGGTGAAAAGCTGTGTACAAGTAAAAGGAGTTTTGGTTCGTAAGAGAAGTGAGTGAATAAGAGTGTAGCTGTTGAAGGGTTTGGAGAGAGTGAAGGGGTAGGTTTTAAAATATGGAATAAATACAGGAAGAGACAAGAGGATAGGTGTGTTTTAGGAAACATAATTAAGAGGGTGGTGAGGTGTGTGGACAGGAAGGGAACGTGACTCAGGTTTTTCGTTGTTTAATGTGTTCAAGAGTTTTAAGGATGAAGAGGAAGGATTGTATTTATTTCCAAACTCAATGAGAAATTCATCTATTTCATCCAACTCCAGTTGTATAGTTAACAAAAACATTATAATATAGTAAATTTATGCACACTTATATAGTGAGCTCCTTTTATATGACGTAGAACAGATTTTAAAAACATACACTTTCAATCATATTTGTTTCCTTAATATAATTGTTAATTTTTCAGTTTTATTTATGCTATCCGGGTAATCTTATGAGTAAAATAAATTTACTGTGGAAACAATGACTTTGACCCAAGCTGGTATTTAATAACTTTTGTCAAACATTATCAAGTCACCTAAGTGGCTTTACATATTATTGGCTCATCATTAACGTAAACATTTTAATATACTGATATCTACTCTGTTATAAATTTCCAAATCTCAAAAACTGCACTACCTTACCTATGAGTACTAAAAATGTCTACAATATGGCCTTTTGAAATTGTATTATTGATGGTGTTGTCAAGGTGAATGTATAAGCTACTTATGACTTCGTGTAAATATTTATTATTTATTTATTTTATTATTAGCACCGCGTCTTACTACCCGTTCGGGTTATACGCACTTACGCTAATGTGTAATGGTAGGGTGATAGTGAGATGGAATACATTCCCCACATTCACAAGATGTCTTGTCAGAGGTGAAGGAAGGGTTTGGTAATCAGATAAATCTTTGCCTGGACCGAGGATCGAACCCCGGCCGCCAGTGTAGAAGTCTGACACCTTACCCCTAGACCACCAGGTCACCCTTCGTGTAAATACCGAAATGGTAGAGCTCCGTTTGCGAAGAGAAGGGAATTAATTTCTTAGGTTAAGTTGGCTTTTATATTTTAATTTTAATTCATCATTAATTAAAATGAAATACCCTCTTGTTCATTAAAGCATTCTGAATCAATGAGCTTTAGTGAGTAATCACAATATCAAATATTTAACATATACCTTTTTTTTTCAAATATCTCATTTCTAAATTAATAAAACAAACTAAATTAAACTACGACCAACTTAACCTAAACAACTTATCCACTTTTATTTGGTAAAAGAAGCTCTACCATTTGGGAAACAATATAAAACTTAAACATTCACTTGGACAAAACCCTTCATACTAAAATTTCAAAAGAATATGTTGTGTTTATATAATCCTACCACATTACCATGATAAACATATATTATGATCATACCTAGAGGGATTATGATATGAAATATTTTGATAGTTAGTCCGAATTGTGTAATATGTATTTTTATATATTATATTGCACATTTGTATAAAATATTCTTTCATGTTATAGGAACCTCATGGTGGAGTATTGGACCGATGGAATATATGCAGTCCAGAAGAGGAGCCCTTAGTTCTTCAACAGTTTCTGAGGTTCGGGGAGACTCGAGCTATTACCCAGCAGCTTCTTCTGGCGCAGCCCGAACTTCCCAACTCGACTACGATAACCGCTTCATCATCCGACATTAGAAACTTTACCCCGACAACGTCCTCGTCAGTTGCATCACATCTTCATCAACTTAGGATAGACTCCGATATAAAGAAGTTCATAGAGAAATCAACAGGAAGAGTTGCACCATCAGCCACTTCAAAACAGGACTTTCAGAGTGATGTAGTGAAATCCTTACAGCAACAATATCAGAGTTTACATCATCAAATGCCTTCTCACAGGTCACATAAAGGGAGGACACCCCTATCTCCAACAAGAAGACCTTCACCTCCAAATTCTACCCCCATTCCAACAACGGTGTCTCACCAACATCAACACCATCATCAACATCCGGCTCACCTCGGATCTCATTTACCCCCCACTTCCTCGCATCAGCCCGCCCATACACCTCTTCCTCCTACAAGACCTCCTCCTCCACCTCCAATGTCACCTTTACAAAAACAACCTCCATTAAGTTTCATGAAGCTCCCTCCCGTCCCTTCCACAGCTTCAAGTACAATGAATGGTCCTAGTATAACAACATCTCCAAATAGTATAAGTAGTAGCCCCTTAAGCGTTTCTCCTTTGAATCGGTTGCAAAGTATGCAACCATTTGACTTTAGAAAGATAGGAGGTGGATTTCCTGGGTCATTGCCAACTGGGCCAAGGGGCAGTCCTGAGATGCAACACCACGTAAGAAGAAGAGTATCTGAAAATTCTGATGTAAGTCCTCCCGGTTTGATGAACCTTTCCTTAACGAGTCCCACATCTCTCTGTCTCCCCCCTCCACCCCCTCCACCCCCTCCAACCTCGAATACAATTTGTCCTCCAGTTAGTTTTAGTCATTCGGCTGCTATGGCAGCAGCAGTTTCTGCAGGGCCACTTCCCACATCAAATATCGTTGCGTCATCCCTACCAAGTCTCATCTCTTCCGTTACCAGTCAAGGGAGAAAATCCCCTTCCCTTATGGGGTCAGTAGTGGATTTTGGAGGTGGCAGTAGTGATTTCGGTTCATCAGACGATGATGATGAGGAGAATTCTCACAGTGCTTTAAACCTCAGTCGTGATGCAAAAAGTCTTCAACACCAACACACTCTTGGACGCCCACGGCAACAACAACCACACCACCCCCATCATATTAGAAAGGCTATGACTCCTATGAAGCGCCAATGGGGGTCGGGTATAGAGATGCCTTTGAATCTGGGAACCCAGCTGATCAACCCAGCCACCGGAAAGAAGAGGGTACAGTGCAATGTTTGCCTAAAGACTTTCTGTGACAAGGGAGCACTTAAGATTCACTTTTCAGCAGTTCATCTAAGGGAAATGCACAAGTGTACAGTAGAAGGATGTAATATGATGTTCAGTTCTAGAAGGTCCAGGAACCGTCACAGTGCAAATCCTAACCCAAAACTCCACTCCCCTCATCTAAGAAGGAAAATTTCGCCACACGATGGACGAAGTGCTCAAACCCATCATCTTCTTATACCACCCCCCGCTGGTCTCTCTCTATCTGCCGCCGCTGCTGCTGCATTGAATCCATTATCCTTTGGTCCCTTTCCTCTACTAACCCCTCAACAAGAACTAAGACATCAAGCTTCAGCTTTGTCTGCCTCCATGGATCATAAGCAAAGTCTTGATCTCAGCATGCACCGATATGATAACCCACGAAGACTTGACTTAAGTAACAATACGACGTCCTCCGATGATGGGGCAATGATGACTTCTAGTGTCAACAGTCAGCCACTAGAATATGACAACGATGATGGATACGATGATGATGACGTTGGAATCGTTGTAGATGGAGGTCTAGATGATGATGATGAGCCTGATGTTGGAGAGGAGAATGGTGGAGATACAGCAGACAAAGATGACTTGGATAGGAATTGTGGTTCTACGGTGAAAAGAGTGAAGTTATCCGAATCAGATCTTGATGACATAACAAGTAACATAGACAGTAACGAAGACTCTGTAAGCGTTGTGGACACTCAGAGCGTTAAGGAAGATAATGGTGTAGAGTGTAGTGCATCGTTTCTATCTAAAGGGGTTAGAAAGAGGAAAAATCAAAATCCGACTAGGTGTGCTGTTCCAATGATGATGGATCACAGTGACTTAATGACTGATGAGGATTCATCGAACGATGTGGTGTTTGCCGCGCCAACATCTGAAGAAAATATCAGAGATGTTTCACTAGCTGCTCAGCAGCATTTGGAACAGCAATATCAAATACAACAGTTACAAAAGCAACACTACGATCTTCTGCAACAAAAGCAAGAACAAGAAAGTACTAAACAGCAAGAATTTCAAGAGCAGTATAATAATTTGCAAACACAAAAAGATGAACCGACTCATTTGAGGGATGAGAAAAAACAAGAAAATGTAAAATCAAAAAACGATGAAATCAATCTAATTGATGATAAGTTTAGAAATGGTTCAAACATGAACAACTCGGACGTTGTAAGTGTCAAAAATGAAAATGATCATAGTAATATTACAACTGTTAAATTAGAAGATGATTGTAATGAAAATATTTTAGAAAACTACCAAAATAATGAAAGTGAACGTTTAAAAAACGATGAAAAACCACCAAATGAGATACAAAGCGAAAAAATCGATAAAATTCCCCAGAATGCTCCAAAAAACGATGAGGTTGGTGTCCAGCGAGCTGAGACACCAATCATACCTGCGAAAGACGTAAAAACTGAGAAAATAAACAATGATAAAAGTGATGTTGATGAAGAAATGAACGGAGAAGACGAGAAAAATAGAGCACCCAGCTCAGCTGGTAGTCACAATAGTGACGAATCTCTAGACTCTTCAAGTGCACTTAGACATTTAGAGAGTCTGTCTCATGGCCATTTTGGAGATTTATTGATGTCACGTGCAGGGCTTAATCTTAGTGGATTAAACTCACACCAACAGACGCCTTCTCCTTTAATAGGAAATCATCAATTTCAACCATTGGGGTTTATGATGGGCACAGGACCTTCTAGTCCAACGAGGTCACAGGGTTCGTCAGAGACCTCCAATGAACCAGACTCTCCCTCAGAAGAAAACAGTCAAAGTATGTTCTTCACGGACGCAGGCTTCATCGGGAATATGGACGTACCAATAGACAAGGACAACCCAAGACGGTGTACAGCTTGCGGAAAAATTTTCCAGAACCATTTTGGAGTTAAAACGCATTTTCAAAACGTACATCTAAAGCTTATGCATAAATGTACAGTAGATGGTTGCAACGCCGCATTTCCTTCCAAAAGAAGTCGTGATAGACATAGTGCTAATCTCAATCTTCACCGTAAATTATTATCTACTTCTTCAGACAAAGGTGGGGCAGGGCTCTTTCTCGACAAATCTCCTTTCGTTTCTTTGGCTGCGAGTCCACTCCATGGAGAGTTCTTGGCGCGTCTTTATGCAGAGTCTCAGTCCCTACCAATTGGTTTGGAGACATTTAAAAACCTTTCACACCCACAGATTGGGGTACCTCCTCCACCTGGAAGTCTTGCTGAGCAGATGATGCTCAATGGAGATCGGTTACCTCCCCCCCACCCTTCTCTTCTCATGCCTCCTTTGGGAAGCCTCGCTGGATTTCCAGGGCTGAATAGTTTCGGTCACCTCACGGCACCTACTCTCACTGGTGGTATAAATGGGACGGCCATAAGTGACAGGAAGGGTAGATCGTCTGGGTCTGATTCACCAAAATCTCCTATGTCTCCGTCAGGAGATAACATATCTTCCCCTTCTACGCCTATAAATGCAAAACTCTCTTTAGTGTACTGTGTTGAAGAAGACATGCCGGCCGCGGATCAGGAGGGATATTTAGCGTGCAGTTTCTGTATGAAAACGTTCTCTGACCTTGTAGGACTAAAGGAACACTACGAAAACACCCATTTAGCAGAGATGTATCGGTGTACTGTACCGGCCTGTGATAAAGTTTTTAGCTCTAGGAGTAAAAGGAACCTTCACAGTGAAAACGAATCCTTACATTCAAGAATATCCTTGAGTACATCCTCCTCGTCCGAGACGAACAATAACAATAATAATGGTTTTTCGTGACATATTGGGGGATCACTGATTGGCAGATATAAATCTATGGTGCCCACTTGGTGGTGAAGAAATCAAGCACGTTTTTATCATCTAGTAAAAAATTGTGTTAGTTAACGTCGTACGTGATCCCCTTCTTGTAAAGCATTGGTTTAAGCATTCTATAAATGTTCTATAACCAGGAATTTAATGTAACCTACAATGGTATTTTATAAACTCTTTTGTCCTATTTGTAGGAGAATATGCTATAGTATGCTATTTATTTTGTCGTTCCTGTTTAGCAAAAAGTGCTCGCTAGTGTACTCGATGTGACTTAATTGAATGTGATTTTAAATAAAACAATGCAATCTCATTATACTTATTTCAATAGAGTTGTTCACTGTATCCTAACTGTTTGCTAATCACACCTAACGCATAAATGTCACATAACCTAATTGGACAAAGTGTCACTTTGAATTCAAGTAGGATATCTTTTTAAAAAATAAAACTTTGCTGTGTCGTGAGAAAGGAAATGTTTCTTTGTCTGCCATGACAAAAATATAATACTCAAAAGAGGGTACTTTCAAATATCCTTGTCAAATAATTTATATTCAATTAGTAATTTAACGTGTTAATTTAATCAATGTTTGAATTATAATACTGTACTGAAAGAAAAATGCATAACGAATATTTAATCATGTTTAGATAAAAAAAAAATGACACGACTTATTTGTTTATCATTATAAAGTCAATGTATCACCGTTGTAAATGTTTTCTAGGTCTATAAAGTAACTATTTTATTTCTTTTGAAAGAATTATTGTCTTCAGATGTATAAAAGCAATGTCAATATACAATGTTCAATCTCATATACTTCTTAAATAATATTTCTAAAAAATAATCACTTGAGTTATTTGAGATTAATGGTGTATTATTTCTAAAGTTTGTATTTATTAATTTTAAGTTGTAAAGAAGGTGAAGGGGTGTAGTAATAAATTTAAAGAGAAGCTTTTAGAAATCGTTAAAGTATGTATATACGTATGTGAATAAAATACCCACTGAAAACTCGTATTGTTTGATTAAAAGATTTATTACTACCTAAATGTTATATGTAAAAAAAAGATAAAGTATTATTATTAATATGCTCAAAAACATTCATTTAAATGAGTATCACATTATGTATTATCAACAGGAATTATTCAATTTGTTACTTGCATTCTCATAATCAAATCAAATTGAAACACAAAATGTGCAATAAAGAATAATTAATTAGAAAAGAAATTAATTAAAGTGTTATTTTTTAATTAAACGAATATATTTGGTTGTGCGCTAAACAATTATTTTTTTAGCTTCTTTGTGTAGGCTATATCATTTGTATATGCTCTACGTCGTCACCGAGTTGAAGTTTCTTTGAAAAATATGCAAAAATATATGTAAAAACTAAAGTATGTACATCATGTGGAAAAATTAATGTTATTATTTGTTTAGTAAAGTTCTTATTATGAGATTAGTGAGTTTTTCTATTATTGCTATCGTCAATGTACAGAAAATAAATATTGTAATAGTTTGTGAAACATTCAAATGTGGAATAAACTAATGGTGTTTTTTCATTGTACCAAATTTGTACGGTAGTATAAAGAGAAGCAAAATGATAATCGTGAATCCAACTGTATACGATTAGTGTGTGTAAGTTATATATATATATTGCCAGTGAAAGAACTTGCTACGTAAACTTTTATACAACAAAAAATTGTACTAGTTTTGTGTGCTAGGAGTGGCTTTACTTTATCCGTTTCTATTTATAATATATATTTAAAGAATTGGTTGGTTATTTAGTTGGACCATAAAATACCCTCATTTAAGTTTCAGAACAACACAAAATTTTAAGAAGTCCAAAATGGTTTAATTAATCTTTTTGCTGTTGTTTATTTAACATTTGGAAATATGTTTTAATTTATATCTTTTTTTAATCTTAAAAAAATTAATAGGATAAAATTATTATTTATAGCTAATACTATTTTATATAAATTTATTTTATTTGATCTGAAAAAAAATGATCATTTATATACATTTTTTTAATGAATTTAAAAATTGTTTCTAGACAATTATCTTAGCGGTGTTTATATTTCACATTATCACTATTGTACAGTAGCAAGTCTGAATAAAATGTTCCTTTTAGTTTTATATGAGCTGTTGTTCTGTGTAAATAATTAAATTGGAAAAGCCTTCATAAAAATGTACTTTTGCAATTATTGATTAGTATTGGTTTTCTTGTCATTTGAAATGGTGTGAATGAAAAAATGTTGAACTCGTTTTAAAATAAAACTCTAAATTGTGTTGGAAAATAGAACGAACTATTTATTTATGAATCAACATTATTTGAAATTCAAAATATTTTAATAATGCCAATCCTATAAATTTCAAAATTTGTAATATTTATATGTCTTTTTATTAAATTAACTGATACATTTCAAAAATAATAAAAATACTGCCTTTTCTCTTAATTTATTATATTTTTTGGACCTTTATGTTGTTAATCAACTTAATTTAACTACAAAACATACAAATTTATGAATTTAATTTTGTCTGTCTAGCTGAAAGAGTAATGTCCAATTGCAAGTTTGAAATTCTTCTCATCTATGTAAATATTAGTTGTTTCATGCTGTGTTGTCTTGAAATTGGGCATAAAAAATGTAGCTAAAATATATATAAGAAACTTGTTATGATTATTATTAATAATTATAAAGAAAACAACATAAAATGTGCTGTGACACCTAACTTAATGTCCTCCTTGTAAATAAAAAGAAACTTGAACATCTTAAACAATGCATTTTTATTTTGATACTAAAATACACCATTTAGGGATCCATTCTATAAAAACAACAAACATATTTGAAGTCACATGTTTCACAGACTTGTGAAAGGATATTAATTTTTTGAAGGTTGGGGAAGTTATAAAATGAAAAGGAATGGCGAAATCTGCACATCTCTCCTGAGAAGATATTGTGCAACACGAGTTGTTTGGCATTAGTTTGATTATATTTTTGTTAATGAAGCACAAAATTGAACTTGACCCTATCATATATATGACAATTGCCAAAATGGATATTAACAACTTATTAGCTATAAAATTTATACCTTATACTATCGCTACTAGATAGGATGACTTATAATGTTATCAAACCAACATTGGTGGTCACATGGTATAAAGTGTCACTCTCAAAATCGATTGGATCATCGGGGTGATCGAGTTTTTAATCTCGGCTAGATGCACTATGGAGTGAGCTTTGTGACTTAATGTTGTGGTTTCCATGTCTCACTCTAGGAAAATTAAGGTACAATTCTACTTAGACAATTGTATGTCACAGTCTTCTATTCTATTTGGTTTTACTTTCCCAAGAAATATAATCATATCATTACTAAGCCATGGTTATGGTGGTAGTTTGGATTAGCTTGTAAATGTTTCTATATTATAAACAAAAATGACTTGATGCTTACAATATTACAATAAATAATATCGTTTTATTTGCACACAATTTGCAGACTATCCACAATTAAACTAAAAGGTACGCACGGAGAAAGTGAAGTTGTGAGGAAATGTACCCACATTTGAGTGGAAGGAGGGTGGGAAAAAAAGTTAGAAAAATTATTTATCTTCATTGAACCATCATATATTCTAGTCTCAACATTCCCGTCTACGACAAACTAGACAATTCAAGGTTGACACCTTTACTTATGTGAGCACTGATATGGGTCTTTCTGATATCGGTTTTAACATAATATTGTTATGGATAGAAAAATTACTATTTGTTTAGTCAATATAGCTACACAAATTAAATAGGCTATTACCCCTTGGTATTATGGTAAGAAAAAAGGCCTTTTATCCCGGTTGCACACGAATGATAAAAAAGTTTCAAAACATGACTAAACGAAACATGTTGAAAATCTGACACAAAAAAATTTCAAATATTTTTTCAGATAAAAAATGATGAAGTAATAATACTATGAAACAAAGAAAAAATTAAGTTTGTGTTAAAATGGTGGTGCGTAGTGTCGGTTATACGATACTGATAAGCTGTTAGCTCTAATTTACTGGGATTGGTTAATTGAGCTGGAGGAATTAATTTTCAAGTAGAAGATATTAAGTACATCCTATTAATTAACAAATAACTGAGAAAGGTTATTTTAAAATGTACATACAGCAACTGAGGAAGCCCTTTGGCAAATTTTCTAATTTCATTCGAGTAAGTTTAGAAAGTTCCAAAGCACAAACGAAACAAGAATGATCATCGCCGTTCGAAATTTTGAAGTAGAGGGGCGTCTCGTGGACAGAGTGTCAGTCTTTGCGCCAGCGCAGTGGTGCATTTTTCAGAAAACAAACAAGTGAAACAAGCTGGATGTAACATAGGAGTAGGAAATACAGCTGCTTTGTTTCAACGTATCTCACTGTGTGTCGTCGTGTGTTATCGCTTTTGTTCCGTCTTGGGTCATCCAGGGAGCAGCGACTCAGTTGAAAGGGTATTGAAACACAATGACACCAAAATGTTTTGTTTCGTCATGTTTCGAAACGTTTTGTATCACCTGTGTACGCCCGTCCTAAGAAATCCTTTTCTCCCAAATTCTTGCAATCTTACTACTTCGAACACTAGAATCTAAAACAATGGTTCTCAATAGGCGGCCCATGGTCCAGATTAGGTCCGCGAAGGATATCAGTCTGGCTCGCGGTAAATAATTAATCTGAAAATATATATATTGTACAATTAAATAATACAACAACACACTGACAAAACTGTGCTAGGCGTGGGGGAGAAGGGAGGGCGAAGGTCATTTACCTAATATGGACCAAAGAGACTTACAGATCGAATTAATTTATATTCAAAGTTCAGAAGTATTGAAAAATAACTTTACGGACGAGTCAATGTGTAATTTTTGGGGTAAATTTATGACTAGTTATCCATATTGTTATAAACTTGCCATTCTAAATTTTAACTACGTTTGGGCTTACCTACAAATGTGGATCAAGCTTTCCTGACATGAACAATATAAAAAATTGTTACAGAAACAAATTAACAGATTTTCATGTTGAAAACGCCCTCAGATTAGCGCACATCCTATATTCCAGATTTTAAACGAATTGTTCGAGGAAATAAGCCCTCATATTGCTAATAGGTTTCATCGTAGCTAAAGTAAAGTTTGTTTTATAATTTATATTTTATAAATCCTAAAATAAAAATAGTGCTTATAATATTATGAGGTACTTAGTTTTCATTTTGATAAGATTATGTAAATTTTGCAAATTAAGTTTTCACACCCTATGGTCCGGTCCATGGGGGAAAAAAACATAACTGTGACCCACGCTGAGAAGCAATTGAGAACCACTGATCTACATATTATCGAACAATACAAATAAGCGTTCAAAGAACGACATTTGTGTTCAACTGTTTGTATTAAAAATATAGGACCGATAAAACGGGGGAAATGCCCGTATCTGTGAGCACATGGTCCAAATGTCAAGCTCGTCTAGTCTGATTTTCCAGGGACAGGGAGGTTAGGGTCCGAAGTCTAGAAGGATATACCGAAGATGTGTTTTCCTAAATAGTTTTCCACACTTCATTAACGCAAGTGTGGTAAGCTTATATTTCCAATAAATGCCACCTGTCTAATCCCTACCTTATTAATTGAGTAAAATACAGATAGTCTAAATGGGTCAAAATATATGGCAGCGAAACTACTTTAAAAAAAATCAATTTGATGATCAAAACAGATGGTAGGGCTCAGTTGAAGGCTTAGAACTATATCTTAACTACAGTCCAATTTCCACAGGAAAAATCTTACTGACTATTAGACTAACTAGCCTTTACTTTCACGTATAATACGTCAAATCACTTTTAATAGATACGAGTTGAGTATTATCAATAGGTCTACCTATAATAAAACACTAATATTATAGTAAAATACTATCATTTTTAACCTTAAAATATATGTTTATTTTATAATTAAACTGCTATATATCTGCTCCTATATCCGAATACTTAGGTTACGGCCAGACTGGGCGAGTGAGCAACTAAAAACTAAAATAAAATACATTGGTTGTAATGAGAGGTGGCTAGACTGGAGCGAGCGAGCGCGCGTTTGAAATATAGAACTGGTTCTATTTTTCTAGTGCTAGCGCTTGACCCGGAACAGTCTAGTTTACAGGCGCTAGGCAATATTATTGTATGTTGGTTCATTGAGTGGTAGGAAAACTTCTCAATTTGACATAATATTTGACTTATTTTTATAATTATTGATAAATAGGTTTATCAAACATGCTAACAATGGTCTAATTTAATTGGACACGGAATGATTACCGGATAGCTCAGTGGTTAAAGAAAGCATTGACGTACTAAGCCAAACGTCCCGGGTTCGATTTCCATGTCCAGATGTCATTTTTCAATTTTCAGAATATGATATCTAGATGCGAGTATATCCTCACTAAAACAAATATAATAACTTTGGCTATTTTATTCTTAAAAGTCAGTTGGCTTAGTGTCAGTTAACCCTGAAGTCAGTTGACCTAAATTCTGTTGGCCTAAAGTCATTTGGCCAAATATCAGTAGACCTAGAGTCAGTAAACCTAAAGGCCATTTGGCATAAAAGTTAGTGGTAGCGTAGCTGACACATTTTCGGTTAAACAGGGGTAATTATAAAATATACGTGTAAGCCAATCGTGTTAGTAAATAATAATGAACTCATAGTTTTAAATACAATATTTCAAGAGAATCAAATACCTATTTCTATTTACTAATTACTTTCCTTCGGTCTTGAAATTAGCTTAAAAATATTCTTACTGCCCTCACTTTTAGCATTATCACCGGCAAACTTCTCTTCATCTTATTTGGATGTACGATTTCTTTTAACATATTTTCACATTGCCCAAAAATGATTGATAAACAAACAAAAAAATTCTCGTGGAACCCTGGACATGGGCTCGCGGAACCCAAGTGTTCCCCGAAACTCTGGTTGGGAATCACTGATCTACGCCCTAAGCCTGGGAGGAACAGGTTGACAGAGAGGTTTTTAATGTGTAGTTATATATTTTCTCACAAAGCCAATGTTCGAATATTTTCTTGAAACTATCCTTTTTAATCCAGTGTCCTTATATTCAAGTAGGTCACTTTAATGATTTCGAGATAGTGTAATCAAAGAATATAAACGTAACAAAAAATAAATAAATTATTTTTTTTTAAACTGTGAAGCTGTCAGCAACCTTAACAGCCAAACAATCTTAGGCAATTAGGCAACGTTTATGCACAAAGCATTTTTAGGTTTCAATTATTTAGAAACCATTTTAAAACCTTCTAAAAATTGTATTACTATTAAAGCTATTAATAAAAGAAGCTTACTTCGCTTGCCTACTTATAAATGATTGAAATTTGATCAAAATAGTTAGAGAAGAATTTTTTTAGTAACAAATTATTTTGTTGGTTGCTTTAAGTGAAGTACTACCCTCTTCGGTGGCCGCATGGTCTAAGGCACTACTCTCGCAATATACTACACTGCCGATGATGGGATGATCATATATTTTTCTAAAGAGTTTACCACTCTTTTTTATGCAAATTTGGGCACATGTCCTATGAATTCAACCTTTCTCATTCCTAACCCATTAGTCTAATTAGTTCATAATCGTATAACCTATAAGGTTAGTAAGACGTGGTGCTAAAAACGTATGGTACTCTCAATTTTTAAGTTTATGAAATAAAATTAAAAGGTGGCTTTTTATGATCAAGACATTTAAACATTTCAAATATTATAAATAAAATTGGTAATAATGTAATACTTAGAATGAATAGAGTTTTAATGATTTTTAAATTTTATGCTGTGTAAGTTTTAGCAATTATGGATTTTAGTTACCAAATAGTCAACAGATAAAAAAACTAGCACTAGAATATAG
This sequence comes from Timema douglasi, assembly GCA_901482245.1. Taxonomy (NCBI): domain Eukaryota; kingdom Metazoa; phylum Arthropoda; class Insecta; order Phasmatodea; family Timematidae; genus Timema; species Timema douglasi. The sequence goes on from CABEEJ010004972.1 coordinate 37,689, forward strand.
ATCTTTTTATGAAATAAAAAATTATCTTAATGCCACCTAGCTAATTTTTTTGGGCAATGTGACCAATTCATTTTTCTTTCTTTTCATTGCATCTTAATACCTGTTATAGGCCTACCTATTCAGGCTATACGCATATATGATCATTTACTCTAATGGGGTAGAAAGGAAGAATTTTAGAAGTAATCTAGTCGCATTTGCGTGGAAGGAGAGTGGAAAATCATTTAGAAAAACCCCCATCAGTAGACCCGATTGGAATTCGAACCCCGATATCCCTATCTTCAGCAGGCTAGTCTAGCCCGAAAGTAGGCCTAACGCCTTAGACCATTCGGCCACTTAAGAAGGTACCAATGAATTCATAGCTCTACTATGTTTCTTAAAACTAATTGAAATGTCATCAAAGTCACTAGAATTGCTATCGAACAGTACACATGTTTGTGCTTGTTGCTTTAAGAGGGACAATATAATGCGAGAGTTGGTATTTTTTAATTTAATTTAATCACTTAACCTTATACCATTGTTTTTTTACTCATCAACCTTGCATAGTTGTGTCCTCGCAATTACCTGAGATTTCCTGTAGATTTTTTAAAATGTTTATGTTGTATTTTGTATTGATGACATTAATTGTCATTTTTATGTAAACTTGTATAAAAGTAGACCTATTACGTTTCACACCATTGCTATTGATGGTGAAGGTATGGATCAGGATAATTTAGAGGAACTAAATCCGCATTAGTAAATCGGAAAACAGTAATAAAGCCATTGTCGGGGTGTAGTGAGTTTCTAGGGTGAGATCCGTGAAGTTGGCAGCCAATATTGAGTGCTGAATTTGTGCTGCAAGAAAATCCAATTCCCATGATTTGTGTGGTAAAACATTTAGGAAAAACCACCCTCAGTAGATCCAACTGGGATTTGAACCCCAACCTGTCATCGCTAGGCCATTCTAACACGAGGATGATGACTTATACCAGGGGCTACCAAACTTGTTGAGCGAAGGGCCTCATTTGAATATTGAAAGTGATAAGAGGCCTATATCGAAAAAGAGACATCATTAGTCTATACTATATACGTATAGGCCTATACATGGTGGGTTTTTTATTTTAAGTTGGCAAAGCGATATATTTAAAAAAAAAAACGCATTTAAGAAATAATACGTTTCATAGAAAGTTGCTTGGTTTTGTTTAATACATTTAAACCTCATACCCACCTAGAGAGGTTTTATTGAACAAATTTATAAATTATAAAGAGAGTCAAAAGAAACCGTTATGAGTAGGGTATCATTTTATTATTAAATTTGAACAAAATATATACTTAGGAGGCATCAGTACAAGTTTTACAGTGAGATTATCAGCCCCGTGGTGTAGTGGTCGGTGTACCCGGCTATGGACATGGAGGTCCCGGGTTCGATTATCAGCTGGTAATTTATGTAAAAAAAAATTTCCGAAAGGGGAATATCCCAATCGTCACTAGTGTTTGGTTAATTTAGCTTAACTTAGGCTTAAGCTATGTTTAAGTGTTACCACTTTTTCTGCACCCTCATGCTCACTATTGCCATCATCTCATCTCATCGGGACATGGGAAGAACTTCCAAGAAAATAATGTACGATTAGAACATTCGGGCATCCCCTGGGCAGCAGTACATACTTAGTACTGGCTAATCTTTCCAATACTAGCCAACAATTATTGTAGCCCAGACGCGCAATACTAAATCACTAAGGTGTCATCCTTGTGGTTTTGTATTATCTCTCCAGACGAATGCTGCTGCAGTATTATATTTCTTACAATACATCCCTCTCGTCATGCTTTCTTGGACTTGATAGATAAAAATAAAAGACTTCCTGACAAGATGTATTAGTTTATTCTCTTGGGGGTCTCCTATGAATGTTAGTTCTCCGGACGGCGTGCAGGTGTCTCTCGCCTCCATCTCCTTCGTTTTCCCTTCCACCTAAACGGTGACGTCACATAACTCACCTGTCGAGGAGGGGGAGAGGGGCGTGGCCTAGGTACACGTGCAGCCTGAGAGGCCCCGCCCCCCTCACTTCTCCTCAACATGAGGTGAAGTTGTTTTTGCTCGGTGCGAATTAAACAGGAGTGTGTATGGCATGATGTTCAAGAGAGTCGGGGTTGGGGGACTGTTTTGACGTCAAGTTGGACATTACAAATGGAGGAAAGCTGGGAATCAAATGACAGAGGGGTTCACTTAATACGGCTGAAGTCTGTGCGATGCCAAATTGAGTCAATTTCAAAGAATTTAAAACTATTGTACAATTCTGATCGGAAAAGACGTTTTGAAAATAAAAATAAAATATTGCGTTCAATAACATTATTTTAAAATAATAATGAAAATTAATTTTGCATATTGAACAGGTAGAAGGAATCCGACACCTTAGCCCAGTAGGCAGCGTGTCCCGGATTCAATACCCAGCATGGCCGAAGAATCAATCAATGCTGAGTGTGGGTTACTCTTACACAGTGATAAATTAACGGCCGAGACTGGATGTTGTGCTTGTACTAGTCATAAGTTATATTATAAGGCATATGAAGCTACGACAAGCCTAGCAAGCTGGTAGAGGAAAATATATGGCTTTAATAAAAAAACTTATCTAGACAATAAGCTGGAAACAGTAATGGATGTAAAAACATTAAGAAAAGTTACTAAATACACTTTCACGTATTGATACGTCAAGCAAGTTGGTGTCACTTTTGATTGAGATACATATAATTTTTTTAGCACCATTTATTACTACTGGTTCGGGATGTAAACCTATGTATTAGTTACACTAATGATTTAGAAATTTGGAAGGTTGAATTTAGACGAAACTTAATCGAGTTTGCGTGGAAGGAGAGTAAGTAGTAAGTACGCCATTTAGGGAAAACCACCCTTAATAAACCGGGCTGAGATCAAACCTCAATCTCCTCGTCTTTGGCACTCTAGTATATTGCGAGAGTAGCATATTAAACAATGTGGCCACCGAAGTGGGTGATTGATATTCTACACGAATAGGGAAACAGACTATTACGAAGTTAGAAACATTTCAACATCCCCCCCACCCCCTCTGATTCATAACAGGATTAAGTGACTAATATTATATTAATTGATTGTATCCATTTGATTAAGAGCCTGAGTAAAAAAAACCTTATGATAGTCCTCATTTTGTTTCAAACCATGTTTACCAAATCTAGTTTTATTCGAAAATAAATTCAAATAAATTGGAAATTGAACTTAAATATAACCAATTAACATAGTTTTATTGAAACCTAATAGAGCTAATTCTATTTCAATAATTTTATATTAATGATTCTACAATTATATACATATCACAAATGGACTACTTTTAACAGATAACTACGGAAAGACATTCAATACCTACGTTACATTAGCATTTCCTTGACGGGGATTCGAACCAAAACGCACCCTTTAAAGTGGGGGTGCAGAGAATGCGATTAAACTCCAGTGTCTTTGCAATTTTTATAATAAAACTTTATTGGCCAAAACAAATAAAGTATTGCCTCAGTACAAACATAAAGTTTAATTTCTTCCACATGGCGATATCAACAGTTGGTTGAATAAGTTATGACTATCATGAGCATAGCAGCACTAGATGAAAAACTTTTAAATGAAGAGAATGATATGTCATTAAGATACAGGACACTTTATTAAAGAATTGTTGATATCGGCATGTGAAGAAAATTCAACTCTATGGTATTACTGAAGAATTATTTGATTTATTTTGACGAAAAAAAGTTTTGCTATAAGAACTGCAAAAACACTATTCTTTTCTCGCGGTCCTTAAATCCTCACCTTAAGGGGAACGGAGAGACACAGGTCTTGGCTATGGTCACAATCGTTGAAACGTTGTGTTTCATACAATGACCAAACCCCTCTGGGAAACTGGCTGTAATATTGGTGAGGTTGAATGATTTGTATTTATCGGGTGACCTGGCGGTCTAGGGGTAAGGTGTCAGAATTCTGTGCTAGAGACCGGGGTTCAATCCTCGGTCCTGGCACAGATTTATCTGATTTCATAACCCTTCCTTCACCTCTGACAAAGCCATGTATTAATCACAACTTGTGAATGTGTAGAATTCCAGGTCTCCACCGTGGTTCGGATCCCACGTCAAACTGTAATTTCTCCATTTAATCTCACAATCACCCTACCATTACACATTAAAGCAAGCCCGCACGGGTTGTAAAACGTGGTGCTAATAATAATAATAATAATAATAATAGTATTCACGTGATGCGAAAGTGCGTCAAAGGGATTCGAATTTCACTATAAGGGTGATCTGAGCATCGGGGGACACGTGGTCTAGATTGATTGGTCACCCAGTCCGGGTAGATTGGGTTGAGGAGACCTGTCAGAGGTCTCAAGGGTGTTTTTCCTAAACGTTTTCTCACTAACCTTTCACACAAATGTGAGTAGGCTACATTTACTCTATATTTCAACTTACTAACCCCTGCCCCATTATAGTTACACAAATATATATGACCTGAACTGGACGGGTAGTAAGACACGGAGTAAAAATAAAACTAATCATGGTATTCACAAAAATGTGTGTACCCTGTAGTCATTTAAGGCTTTTCTCCATGGCTGACAAACTATAGGTCACCTAAAGATCTACGAGACCATGGGTTCACTCCCAGGACACAGTTTATATACTAATATCTTCCCATTACACTTCATGTCACTAGGTTCGGATGTGTGTTTCCCCCCCATATCATATTTACACTAGTATAGCCTACTTAGCATTAAACACCATTGGTATTAACGATTTACTCTAGGGAGTAATGTTGGGGAGGGTATTTGGAAGAAGTTTAGATTGAGGAGATCAAATCCACAGTAATAAATCCCCCCAAAAAAATTTCACCAGGCCAAGATGTGAACCTCGACCTCCCTCTCCCTATTGGTAAAACTGTAGTTTTCGGGCCTTACACTGTATCTAGTGGTGTATGATGTCCTATGTTAAGACGTTTTGAAAGATGTTTGTTGGTACAACTATGTATTTATAATACACACGTTTAGCAGGGCCTTCCTTTAAATCACACTGTTGTGAACACATGGACTAAATAACGAGATAATCTCGTCTGCGATATGTTGCTGATGGGGAGGGGATGCTGGAATTAAAATTCCAGTCAGGCATACTCATGGTTTTTTTCATAAATAATTTCTCACTTTCCCTCTACTCAAATGTGGGTATATTTTTAAAGTCTACCTTCTTCATCGCCACCCAATTAGTGCAATTAGTTGCGTGTAGCCCGGACGGGTAGTGAGACGTGGAGTCAGTGGATTCCCATTGTCCAACTCTTGGCCTCGCCTGTACCAGCGTGTGTCGGCACGCTATCTATATATGGGGCGTGGTACTGTATATTATGGATCACCTCTCGTCCACAGCTTCTCGTATCGTGGGAAACCAAGTCGCATTCGAAGAAATCATTTAAATCTGTTTTTTGTAGATCTACTTTTTTGATCATTTTGTTTTCTACCCCTTTTGGTTTTCCAATAGGAATAGGAATTTTCTAACATTCAACGTATACAGTAGTACGCAAATTCTAGAACTATAATTTGCAGAATGTTTTCCAAGAATATAAATATTATCAAAGGTAAACATCTAAAATAAAAAAACAAGAATTAAATATTATTTTGTAACAAAGGCTTTGTCAAAACATTATTTAGATCCATTTCGTTTAATATTAAGTAGCAACGTTTATTTTTCTCAAGTGCTGTATTAATACATATTTAATTCTAGAAATATGCGCTCGTTTTTTTTGTCTTAGTGGTGATGTAATTTTTTTTTGTGAGAGGAGGTAAGAAGGAGGGGTGTTAGGAAAAATGTTAAAGGTGCCTACCGTTTTTAGTGTAAACTCATCTAGGTTTTTTTTTTAACATCAATGACAAAAGTAGATTTTTTTTATTCAAATACAATCCACGAAACACTATCTTTCTTACCAAAAATGTAATAGATGTAATTTAATATAAAATGAGCAATTATTAAATAAGCTCTACTGTTGAAGTATATAGGTTGGTACACATCTGCCCGTATCGCATTGTACCGGATCGGTAAATTTTTTTTCTATGTTGGCGCACATGTTCGCATCAAATCGGTTCATTCCTACATTATTATTGAAATAACATTTGAAAATTTACTTATCTGGAATACTTTTCTAGACTCGGTGATACGCTATCATATACGCACTATTTTATATTACACTCTTCTTTTTTTTTTATCATATGGCAACTTTAACTGAAATAGATATATAATATCTCGTGCGGTCACCTGTGTATATAAAATATTCACCGCTCTTGTGGAATAGAGCGTGACCCATGGTACACCTATGGAGATTGTCCATACATGGTATTCGCAATGAGATAATAATAATAATATGATGATGATGATTATGAAGGCGTAGGGCCATGAGAGATTTTAAACCTAATTTAAACCTAATCAACCAAACCCCGGTGACCAATGTGATACATCCCCTTAAGGCAAAAATAATTATTGTACCAGGTAGGAATTGAGCCGGGACCATTAGATCCATAGCAAGGTGGACTGACAGCTACACCACGGAGCCATTGAAATGCTTTAGCCTTATCGCACATCACGTTAATGTGGGATAGAACGCGAGTTAGGGTACGTATTTTTAATGTTTTTCATTAAAAATATTCTTCGATCAAAAAAATAAAATATGAATACAATAGATTAATTTAGTTTGGTTTTATACTTATAGTAAGCCTTAATCTTGACAGCAATAAAATATTTGTCAAAGACATCGTGGCACTTAAACAGGACATTTTCCCTTTTTATTTAAAAGGTTTATTTTCAAACGCCATTATGCTTATGGCAAATATTTAAGAACTATTGATATTACCATGTGTACAGAATATATATACTGAATCAATATTTATTTTGGCCAAAAATGTGTTTAGTATTAAAATCCGCAAATATACTTAACTCTAATCACGCTACCTTCCATTCCTTCTTAAGGTGACCGCCTTGGTCAGCGAGAAAGTATAAATCGCTATCAGGCCACACCGATTGAAATACAATGGTCTGTGTCGTTTTCTAGAACTGCTGTACTTCTCTATTCTGTATAAGATTATACTCCCTTTCGTCCTTTCTTTGTCATGTCAATAAAAAAGAGAGGAAAGAAAATTATATAATTTCTAATCTCGAAGTAAAGAGGACAGTTCTCTGCTAATTCTCAAATATCTTAAAGTTCTCTGTAATGAGCCTATCACAAAATACTATAGTTGTTAGAAGAAGGCTAAATCTAGAGCCCTGTTTCACCAAACCTAGTCTCCTAGCTCCACAAATATGCTTAAAAAGTCGTTAAATATAAGCTAATGCCACATTTTAACACATTTTTTTCTATTTATAAAACCCAAACTACAGGGTATTCAAAGAAAAATAACCCTGTTGGAATCATTTTACTTTATTCTGACGTAAACCATATTTTGAAATAAGGCATCATAGAATTAAATATTGCGTTAAAGATGAAAGTTTGTGCGGCAATTTCTCGCTTACCGAGGTGGCCACCTTCAAATTCAAGTTTAAAATAAAAACGTATGAAGCTCTCAAATATATTTAAATAGTCATGCATACCCTCTGACCAAAATACACTCCTCCTAAATCCCACCCTCCACTTTCTAAAGGAATATGCTTCAGTCAACTCAATTTATTTGATTCTCTTGGACAAACTGGTGGGTGGCTATTTTAAATCTTCCCTCCAACAGTCTATTCCTTCTACGTTCGTCTTTTTCTGTAACCCTCTTCACATGATGGTCAGGAGAAATATTAGAAACTACTCCACCAAGACATGGAAATAATAAATACATTTGTCTGAACTCGGGAAATGAAGGTTTTAGACGTAAAACGTGATAACACAAAAACTAACATATGATTATTATTTATGTCCACTGCATCTTTCTGCAAAAATACTACATAACACATTTTGGTTACGAAGGTCTACTACAACTTAAACTTACCAAAAATGTTATAATATCATCTAATATTTTTATTAATATTGATAAATCTCAGGGTTCAAGCTGATCGAAATCTCGACCCCTCTTATAGAGTGAGTTCACTTATTTTTAAAAGCAAATACATATTCTATTGTTTTATCAAACTCATTAAAATTAAAATTGCAAATACTTTTTGTGTTCATACTAGATTATTATAGATCTCATGTTTTCTCTCAACCACGAGTTTGTGGAAGATTAGCTCGATACTGGGTTGTGCTAATAAATATATTTATTATTTTTAAAAGTATCAATACTGTTATTCAACTCGAAATGATCCAGGCATTAAGGCGAATAAAGTAGACCCTATTTACTAGGTTAAGGTCTACTATCCTTGGTTAGATTAGTTGTAAGTCGTGGGTTGATATTATGCTATGTTCACGAAAAAAGAGTCAAATAAGAAGTTGTAATTTTGACTTACGTAAAAATTAGACACCTAGATTATAGTAGAAATTTGACAGTAAAAACTTTTAGAAAATACAAGTAAAAATAACGGCCAACATTAATAATAATACTTTATCATATTATTAGCGTTACTTTATAGGTAGATCATATTGATAATATTTATCAAGTTTAACATCTCAGATCACATTATCTACTGACTGGCGTATGAATACGTAAAATTACCCACTTTGGTGACTGCATTTTCTTTTGCGCTACTCTTGCAGTACGACAGACTGCCGATGACGGGGAGATTGAGGTTCGAAACTCGGTTGGGTGTAGGCGAGGTTTTTTTTCCCCTAAATGGTTCTCCACCCTCCCTCAATGAAAATTTGGTTAGGCCTATTTTTTTTTAAATAGCCTTTCTAAAACCTAAAACCATTAGCGTAATTACTACTTAAGCTTATAAACCAAACGGGTAATAAAATGTGGGGCTAATAAAAAAACGTGAACTTAATCTTTTTGTCAGATAAGTTTATTCCTAGTAATATTATATTGTATATAGGCTAAATGTGATTAAAAAAATTCAATGTCACTTATAAGTCAATAACTGTCAAATTATAATATTAGACTGATATTAGCGTCATCACTTACGAAGATACGAAGTAGCATACAATAGATTGCTATAAGACAATTTTCAAATATAACAATAAAACAGATGGCTGTTGACATTTTCAAACCACACACACATACACACACACACACACACACACATTTGATGGACAATCTATTTAAAATACCAGCTAAGCCTAAAAAAGGGTCAATGAAAAACTGAATGCTAAATAAAATAAAAAATTGGAGCTAACAGTAAAAGTCAAGAATGTTTAAGCTTTAACATAATCAGACATGATACACTCTAAAGGACACGCGAGGTGATTATCTTATTGGCTGAACCAAATTCGTGAGTAACCCCTTTGTGTGCGATGAGCAACTGTTTTGATAGCCTCAAGCTAAAGCCTGAAGCAACACCTTCATTTTGTTTATTTTGCACGTGTTAGTAAGGTTACCTTCTGTGGCAGTGTACTTTGGAAATAATTGGTAAAATATAATATATTATAATGCGTAGCACATAATTTCAGAGGTAGACTTAATACACAATCCTATTGGACAAATATTGCTTCAGGTCATCCAAACTTTGCAGAAATAAATTAAATTATTTGGTTTCATTCGGTTGAAAACTAGTCTACATTTAGAAACAGGAATTCAACTCAAGGTCTTTGACTTGCTACAGTGATGTTATAATTCGGTTTCTGAGTTATTCATGCTCGTAGTTGGCTCAGATTATCCACAACCATTAGGAATACTTTAAATATAAGTGCATATTGTGGCGTCAACTATTGTCAGAACTATCTTCATCCATAGAGAATTTTGTTAAAAACAGTTTGGAAAAAACAAGCTTTTTTTATAATTTTTTAAAGTCAAGTGTTCTCTTATAAGTAGATATTGTTATTATTTATCAAAAGTAATTGCGGCATATCACAATCATATTACATAATTATGAACTATAACTATAATAACTTATTGCGACCATCTAACACGATCTTACAAAATGTATTTGTTGTAGGTTTTAGTTTATAACTAAGGGGCATTTGGTGCGGTTATTTGGACATAGTTACAATATAAAATAAAATTGAAAAAATTAACATGTATTATTAAAAAAAATTGTTAATCTGAAGACGTTAATTAAATACCACATCCCAGTGTTTCGCTACCGAGCTATTCTGGTCAATAACAAGTACAGTATAATTTTTCCTCTTACTAGTTAAGATGGCATCCGACACCTTGAGCCAATTTCATAATTATAATTGAGTATGCCTCAAGTGCAGTGATATACTAAATACAAGACGACACCTACCTAGATCATACGTGAAACTGACTTAGTTTAAAGGTTTCAGGTACAATTTCCGTGATAAGGTTGTCATTTATCAACTAAATTGAATAAAATCCTGACATCAGGGCTGTACAGCATTTGTAATATAATAAAGTTGTACGAGGTTAAATAACACCAAGAGGAATAGGTAATCTTAAGGGAACAGTTGAATGTCAAAATGCACAAGTTATCTAAGTGTATAAGGAAAATATTTAACCTAAGTGTGTGTTAAACCTAGACTACATACCCGGTAAACTACTTTGTTTTTATAGTTCCTTAAGAACTTTAAAAGTAATTTAGATTGATAATTTCAAGCACACAGGCCGAATCCCGAAATATCGTTTCAACTAATGGGAATTTGTTGAAATAAAACAGTATCATCAAAGATTTAAGTTTTTTTTAATATTTCAAGTTAAAATAATGATGGCCTTAAATCTATGAATTTCTATTAAATTTAAAGTAAAACAAATGAGAAAACATATTATTTTATAAAACGTCGTTTAATTTAGTATAAAATATGGTATAATTTTATCCACACATTTATGTTCACTAATTTTCTATCTTTGATTGTCTCACTGTTGTCACCCGTAGCGACAATTCTTAGGAAAATTAAATTTTATCCAATCTCTAAGGAGAACTATAAACTTATAGATACGAAATATGTAGATGGGGCTTTTGAATAGGGCCTATACGTACAGAATAATAAACATAAATAGTAAATTTGACGATGAGTTCATATTTAATATAAAACAGTGCTTAAATTAACTACTAGTCCATTTTTAGGTGAAATTATATTGATTTGGCAATAAACTGTTTAGAATTCATCCGATTGTCTAAATAAATTCTTTGTTTTCAAATGTCAGTTAAAACTAATAGCTGCTGGGGTATTTTAGTATAAGTTCAAAGGATACTTAGGAAGTGTGTAGTCTCTCACATTAACTAGTTTTAATTTTAATATTGGATGTCCCTGAATAACGTTGAAAAACGAAATTTTCGAAGAATGGAAAAGTTGATTAGATTATTTATGTAGCCTGGTTTATTATCATTTATATGCTAAATAAACTATACCCCATTATACTTACAAATGAACACATCTAAAAGTTACACAAAAAAAAACCACTGAATCTTACTACCAGTTTGGGTTATACGGTTGTGTACTAATTACGCTAATAGTTTTAAGGACTGGGAATGTCATATTCAGAGGAAGTGTACCAGCATTTATGTGGAAGTAAAGTGGAAAACCATATTGTAAAAAGCACCCTCAGTACACCCGACCAAGATTCAAAACTAGATATCCCCGTCATCGGCAATCTAGTCTACTGTGAGATAACGTGTTAAATCACGCGGCCAACCGAGTGGGCTAGAAAAATTACTAGATCTACTTTCACGTATTCATAGATGGTAGACCCCATCAATTAGAGATAGTCCAGTCTACCTGCTCGACGAGTGCATGGGCTTGGCTGGACTAAACTAAAAAAAATTAGTCGGAATGCATGAAGAAACTAAAGTATCGAGATCACTGGGGAAAGTGTTGAGAATCCTGGCAAGGCAACAATGTAGGACCTGAATTTACCATAATCAAGTTACAACGATAACAACATATTTAAATTTAGCTTACATTTACACAGCCTAGATATGTATTCATAAAACCCGATTAGTTCTTTAATTAAAAAACAGCTAACACTGCTGAGTAACAAATGAACATATCCTTATAAATAAAACTAATGATGGATTGTTGGGCTGTTTGTTTATGACGTATTAATGCTACGACTACAAAACTTAACCAGATTTTTTTTAAATACTTTCCAGCACCGTGTTTTACTATCCGTAGAGCCTATTAATTCACTAATGTGTTAGGGATGAAGAAGGATGAGTTTTTAAAGGGAGTGCACACACAGCTGCATGGAGGGAGAGTGTAAAACCATATAAGGAAAATCCCCCTCAGTAAACCCGACCGGGATTTCCGTCATCGGTGGTCCATTCTATTAAGAGAATGATGCCTTACACCATGCCACCACAGAAGCGTGTTATTTAAAATTTAAATCCAAGTAAGCCTATAGATTAAGTTTTACAGGAAATATACATAAAGAACTAATTTAAATTTAGCTCGATACAATTCACAATACATTTAGAAATAGGCTGAGTCCAACTGATATCTCTGAATTTTTTAACACAGCTATCCTGTTTGCATGCAATAACGAATTTTCTAAAATAAATGGATAAGTAGACAGTGCTTTAGAAGGTGACCTGGCGGTCTAGGGGTTAGGCGTCGGACTTCTGTGCTGGCGGCTGGGGTTCAATCCTCGGTCCCGGCACATATTTGTCTGATTGCCAAACCCTTCCCTCACCTCTGACAAGACGTGTATTAATCACAACTTGTGAATGTGTGGTATGCCTAGCCTCCACCGTGGTACGGATCCCACGTTAAACTGTAGGTCCTCCATTTCATCTCACAATCACCCTACCGTTACACATGAACGTAAGTGCGTATAGCCCGAACGGATAGCAAGACGCGGTGCTAATAATAACAGTAATAATAATAGTACTTTAGAAGGAGAAGCCTATAGTTATATCAGTGGAGGACTCAGTTGACTGTGAGAATGAGCGAGAAAAAGACAACCAGTCAGTAGAGTTTTTAGAGAGTTTGACACCCTAAGGAATACCGCAACATAAGTTAATCTTAAGAAATGAGAAGCATAATTATGCTCCTAAGGAACTTAAATACTAAACAGGGCATATATTGGAATGTTTGTTTCATACTAAAAATTGATTTAGACACTTTTATTTTGAGACGGAGGAAATTCAATCATTATTAATGAGTCACAAGGTAAAACCTTAGATAGGGTTGGTAGTTATCTGCTCAAGCCAGTTTTCAAACCAGCTTGTATGTGGCTTTTTACAGAGTGCAAATCTCAACAGACGTAATAGTTAAAGTTGTTGGAGGATCAAATAATAGGGCAATGATACCGAAAAACACTATTGTATTCACAAATAGTATAAATAACGAAATCGTGTAATTTTTTTACTAAAAGTAAAATTAATTTAGTTAATTCTCACTTTAGACATTCTTACTTAATATAACAGGCAGAATTTTACTTCTTTTTTTAAAACAAACGTTCAACACCTCAGCTCAGTTGGTATCGTGTTTGTCTACTGAGCCAGGGTCCTGGGCTAAATTCCAGTTATGGCTGAAAAAATGTATCATTATGAGATGTGGGTTACTCTTTCACAGTGTTGAATTAAAGACCGGGGACTGGATGTTGTGTCTGTTCCAGATTTAAATTTGCTTATAAGGCATGTGCTAATATAATCAGTTGGTTCAGAAAGTTACGTTAAACACTTCAAATAAATTAAAATATATAACAAACTAGGCCAACCTAACATAACCTAACCTTTCATGCATTTACAAATTGAAGGTATGGTTTCTTACGTTGGGTAGTACTACATCAGATGGTCATAGACAGGTTTAAAAATTAATATATACTACTTTTAGAGCCTCAATATTTTGCTGGATAAATCTGAAATGATCTAAAAATTATAAGGTACATGGTCCGATTTATTCGCATTAGTTCGGCTACTAGTAGAACCACACATGAGACTATCATAGTCAGCCACAGCAACATATTTGGAAGCATCAACTTTGAGCTATATGATCAACCACAAGATCTGATACCAAGGATAACTCATATGAATTTTATATCTATTATTTTCATCCTTAACCTTACTTATATCACAAATTTGGGAACAATAAGTTAACTGCTGGTAGGTACAAGTGAATTAACATAATTTATAGTTTACGTCTTTAAAGATCATCTGTGTTTAGAACATTTCAACACCTCGAGGGGAATTTAATAACAATAATAATAAAAACATGACTACTTATTGACATTCAAAAAAACCTAAGGGCATTCTAAAAAAAGTGACCCAAACTATAATATTGGTTCGTCTGCACGGAAGTTAAATCCATGACGGGGTTTGAAACAGAAGCTTCAGGTGTTGCGTGTCCAAAATCACAAATTTTCTTTTGTCTGAAAAAACTGGACTACTCCTTAAAGCAAGCGATATGGGGACCATAGCCTAAAGCTTAACTGTAATTAGGGGGAATAATTTTCACTGGTCAGAAATAGCCACTAAGAAACAAGGAGAATAACGTTTTAATGCCAACAGCTGAATAGGTAGCGAAGTAGGCCAATTATTTGGGACTGAACGCATTTCCAAACAAACTTGAAAGAAAAGGGGGAAAAAAGAGAAAATGTTTTGTGGAAAAATTGTTTAATGATTACAAATTCAAGAGGGTTTGGATCTATAACAAATATTTTTCTCTGGTTATAAAATGTTTGCAATTGTATTTGTTAAAATAAAACTACAATTAATTTTTATTCTTTGAAGACGTCAAAATTATTAAACAAAAATATATTTGGTTAATTCAGTTTACGTCCATATTTTTGACACGTAAATAACCAAGCAACACATTCAAATTATATATAAATATCCAATATACAGTTATTGTATCTTTCCACCATTATACATCCAATGCTATAATATTTTAAGAAACACCAAATGATTACAATAATTAAAATATAGCAACAGGTGTATGTCGATTATAAGACATTAAAGTCAAAACAGACCAAAAATCCATTAGATTTTAAATAATCATATAATTTATCTTAGAGAGGTCAAAAGAAAAAAATGTGTGTGTGTGTATCTGTTGTAACGGCAATCGAAAATTTTAAATATATTAAGTTAGTAATCATTAGTCTCTGAATTTAGTTTAAAACAATGTCTAACATGGTATAAAGCTTTAAATATCGAAAGTTCAAACATTAAGGTCAAAGGTAATCTATATTTATTTGTAATAGGGCCATTTTATGATAATTAAAATTAAACTAAAATAACCAGTGTGCTAATTAAGTATTATTAGCCAGTATTTTCGATGATTTTTGCTTAAGAATCCACCATATAGTTTGGACAAATTCCTTCTATTATCTAAGTGTATTTAGGCTAGAAAGAAATATATAATTGCTTTACTAACTATCGATTTCTATATGACTCATATAATTTTTATAATATAAATATGTATTAATAATGTGACAAATTCATATATGATAAAGTTAAATAAAGAGAGAGAGAGGAGGAAATAGATATACAAATATAAACGTACATATAGATAGGTAGATAGATATATAGATGCTTATGAGCATATTAGGATAAATAAGTGAATGAATTAAATACAGATAGTCTATATGAATACGTTTTTGCATTCGTTCTGTGGAAACTGAAAAAGTAGTTCGATTTAACGGATTGTTGTTCGGAAAGCTCTGTATTCAAATGTTTGGCCATCACATGAGATGTGTCAGATGCGTATGTGAAATCAGTCATCACAAAGTCAACACAGCAGAATATTGATTCGGATCGAGCTGAGTGAACAGAACATCCTATATGTGAATGGACAGTGACTTACTTTTCTTGCAAGTTTAAGTAGCTTTGTCTTTGAGTAACAGAACAACAAAAAATTAGGATCTTAGTTTGTGTCAGCCAGAAAACAGATATCGCTGTCAAAGTGAGATAGCGTTATACTGTCATTTGTGAGTAATGATACTGGTTCATTAATTCTATTTTATTTTGTTTGTTTTTTCATGGACCCTTCGTACCCCTTTGGGCTATACGGTTACATTAATCATGCTAATTAATTAGGGGTGGGTAATATAGATCTTTAGGAGAAATGTATCCTCATGGAGTGAGTGTGGAAAAATAGGTTAAGGAAAACTACCCTTGGTACATCCAATCGGGATTCAAACCCCAATCTCCCCATCACTGACTATCCCGTCTTAAATGAGAATGATGGGCTTAAACAAGAGACCACTGATAAGGGTGGCTCATTAAGAATGTTATATGGTAAAGCACCAAGATGCGGTTTAATTAAGAAGTTGTTTGATATTTTTAAATATTGTTTTCAACAAAATGTAGGAGAATACAGTATTTTCAGCAGGTTTCCAACCAGTTAGTAAGATTAAATTTTAGTTTTAGATTTAAAAAAAATATATATTGAATCAAAAGTTTAAAAACTTATATCTAGCTTTCCTCTATCAAATAAAGTCATGTTTTGATAGGGTCACAACATAAAGTTTTGAGATAATATGTAATTGTTTTATCGGGATTTATGTAAGATATAATACATTTGTTTAAAAAAACACTGTATGCTTAAAATTTTAAACTTTCTAACTGGTCAGATCTTTCGCCTATATTTTTGTTGAAAGCCACATTTAAAAAATATCAAACCACATCATAAATAATCCGAGATTTATTAACGTCTGCAGCACTTCTCATGCTCCCCCATGTACAGTAGCCCCATGGCTTCTTTGGTGATAATTTTGACCGTCAGAAGTGACAGCTGCTAAACACATGTTTTTGTAGATAATATGGCTCGGCGTAGGGATACATAGTTTGGTCTGGTAAATTTTCAAAGCTTTAAGCTGTCAGTCAGCACCAAAGAAGCCATGGAGCTTATGTACACATACATACCAAATCATACCGTTCCCTTACGTGAGAGGCAAGAAACTGTGCATATAACTAAAAAAAAAACTGCTCCGTACTTAATCCATCCCACTGAATATCTCATCACTTATCTATTATTGGATACTCTTTTCGCTTCAACAACATCCATACAGAGTCATATATCCTCATTTATTCTTAAAAAGCTTAATGTTTCTCATTTTCACACATTCATCTACAACATTTAGCCACGTCTTACATGACTTACTCCTTCCTTTTGATCCATACACTTTACTTTCAAATATTTACTTCATCATTGGCACCCCCTCCCCCCGCACACTCATTTTTTCAACATGCCCAAACCAACGTATGATGCTTCTTTCACATCTTACTCGTTTATTAAGACTTTTGATTAATAATATAGTATAAATAAAAGTAATATTAACTTCCATATAGGTTAATAGTAATAACTTTCAACCAATGTTTACAATAAAAGTCTTCTTTTGGCTTTTAGTTACACGCTCTCCTACGAAGGATGGACTTTATTCTGGTTTGTTTTGACCGAAAGTTAGAGATTCAAATCACCTCTGGATGTACTGTGGATGTTTTTTCCTCAGTTAAATATAATTCTGCCTCCATACAAACAAGAGTACATTACCTCCAGACCTTTCTTCAACACTAAGCCATTAGAGTAACTAAACTTGAAAATCAGCTGATAATGTACGGTTCAATTTAGATAAGAAGAAACTTTTTGACAGCTTTAAAAGCTACTTAAAAAACATACAGAGTATACTAAAGTATTTTGGGCTGCAACGGTTATTTTTTATATATATTATCAATGCCTATGAAATAGTAATAGCAATAAAGAAAAAATCGTGTCTGCGTAAAAAATGTGTTTATATTTTACAAAATTTCTTTCCTACAAGAATCCTACTCTTATAGCGTTAAATGTATATATATATATATATGCCATGGGTTAAGTCCGAACCCAGAGGAAGTTAATATTATCCAGATAATGTGACGTTATCCACTCGCGCTTGGATAGTGGCAGTTTTTATGGTTGAGTCTAGGGTAGTTAGGTTCAGCTTGGTTAGGTTAGGTTAGTTTAGGCTGTTAGATTAATTTGAGTTAGGCTAGGTTAGGTTAGGTTAGAGTAAAGTAAAGCTAAAAATGAGGCATTTTGAATGTTTGTGCACTGCTGCGATCCAATTTACTGTCCAATCTCGATATATTGTTTCAAAATAAAATTCGTGCTTAGTTTTACAAATACTACAAATATTAGTTTTACAAATATTATTCCAAGTTATCAAAGTCTTGCTGTATAGTGTCAATATTATCCGGATGGTATCGTAAATGAGATAAACTACTTTCTATTTCTGACCTTATCAACTACACCTGGCCAATGCTGATATTTCCCGGCTAATCTCGAAATTATCCATATTTTAAACATTACCCGGAACATATACATTTAATGTTTGGATTAAGACGTGGTGCCAAAACAAGAATGATCAGTTTAGGATTGGTCAGTAGAGAACGGGAGAATAGATCAGTGTTTTTGCAGTTCTTATAGCAAAACTTGAGTAAGAAGGATTGTCGATTTCTGGGGCCGAACAATGAGGCAATTAACGAACAATGGGGGTCCTTAATTGATTGGGAGGGTGGGGGAGTATGTTGGTAGGGTGACGCACTGGAGGTGGGGGA
>CABEEJ010004973.1:0-15868 GCA_901482245.1 Timema douglasi
CGTGGTTCGGATCCCACGTTAAACTGTAGGTCCTTCATTTCATCTCACAATCACCCTACCATTACACATTAGCGTGCGTATAACCCAAACGGGTAGTAAGACGCAGTGCTAATAATAATAATTTTAGTGGCAACACACAAGTCGTCGTTAAGCACCAGAAATATAACATTTAAGATTAAAATAAAACTTAATTGAAGCAGATTTTAAACAGATGATATATAAATAATTCCTATGACCTACACTTGGAATGGAATGTAGTTTTTTGAGGAGCATGCTAGCTGTCACCAGAAGAGATAGGATTAGGAATGAAGATGTAAGATCAAGAGTCTGAGGTACATGAGATAGTTTAGGAAGCAAACCGAGATGGTATGGACACGTAGCGTACAGATTCCACAGCCCTGGTTTCGACTGGTACAAACAAAAATTTTCCACGTTATGAAGACTCACCCATTACACCCGGATTACACAGCACTGTGTGAGGCCCGTGACCCACTTTCAAATAATTTATACTAACGCCACCGACGTCCACTCTTTGCTCCTGAAAAACAATTCACATTAATCACATTAAATTAACGTTGAGTATGAAATATTTCTCTTAGTAGACCTAACCACGTTCAGCTGATGTGAACTCGGCCTATATTATACAACCATGAGGCGTTCGGCAGAACAAAAATCTGACCATGAACTTAAAACTTGATTCACACGTTCAACCGAAAATAGAGAACAATCTGCCTCAGTGGCGCAGTAATTCTCATGCTGTGTGTTTACCCAAGATGCATTGCAACGATAGCTTAAAACAGCTGACTATCAACATATTTTATTTTCTAGTAGATAAACATATATTTTATAAATTATAGCGCTGTGTCGGGGCTCAATCCAATACATCGATACAAGCTTTACATTGACGGGTTATTACAAATCTCCTCACAAACGGACCTGTCTGCTCGCTTCTAGCTCTACAGCGCATGCACACTGATATGGGATGGTTGGTTCTGAGATTTGATTGGTTCTCCCGGTCCGAACATCTCAGACAGAGCGGACAAAGTAGAGACGAGTTGGACTATAGCGGAACAAATCGCGATGATGAGGTGGGAATCTTGTGATTGGGTTAGAGATCATCACATGACCACATTTCTGTTCTGCGAACACATGAATCTACATTAATAGGCCCACACTCGGCCTCCCAGGTCCTATCTCGGCCCGACAAATGATCTGGTCGAAGCTGAGCCAGCGCTGCCTCTATAATCTGATATTAGATCCTATTTTACTTTGTAGAGAAATGTATGGTTACTTGGGTTTATTTAAAGTTTGCTTATAGTTGGTGAAATGGTTGATTTAAACCAATTTATTTGGAAGAAAAGCCCTTTATTTTGGCTTATATTTGTTGTGGGTCTGTTCCGCAAATACTCACTTTTTGCCAAATTTAACTTAAAATATTCTTATATCAGGTAGTAAGATAATGATGATACTATAAGACACAAAAATAATAATATAATATTATATAGGTGACCTGGCGGTCTAGGGGTAAGGTGTCAGACTTCTGTGCTGGCGGCCGGGGTTCAATCCTCGGTACCGGCACAGATTTATCTGATTACCAAACCCTTCCTTCACCTCTGACAAGACATCTTGTGAATGTGAGGAATGCCAGGCCTCCACCGTGGTTCGGATCCCACGTTAAACTGTAGGTCCTCCATTTCATCTCACAATCACCCTACCATTACACATTAGCGTAAGTGCGTACAACCCGAACGGGTAGTAAGACGCGCTGCTAATAATAATAATAAATATTATATGATATTGTTTGTGTGGTTACTATATATTTTTGCATCTCGTAATACCACATTTAGGTTATACGCTATTAAATAGTTAATTTGAGCCAATATTTTCTAAATTATTAATTAAGTAGTCTAAGTATAAGGACGGCTGACTTTTTTTTATAGCTAATATTAATTATAACAGGGTTTAGTAAAAGTATATTATTTTTACAGTTTAAAAAAAATCTATTGTTAACGGGCTTGACCCAGAAATTACTTTAAAACCATTTATTTTGTAGAAAGTGCTTTAATAATGAACTTAAATGCTTTCACCTTAAAAGGAGTGCTATATTGTTGATTAACTGGAGCTGAAACATTTCGTTTCATTGTAAATTTCAAATTATTTTGAATAGGCATATTTGTCAATATCGTATTCCCTAATGTTTTGATAAATAACCTTCTAAACATTGTGAAGTATAAAACACAAGTCATACATATACATGCTTCAGTAAGCTACATGTAATGGATTTTTTTATTTATCTTTCCTCATTGCAGTTAAAAGTTTAGTGGACAGAAGTTTTCTACAACCAGATAACAGCTGACATTCTAGTGTAAAACATACACGAGCAAAGATCAACATTACACGTTTATAACAAAAAGAACTCTTAGTACCACTTTTACCTGAAGAGGGCAGACTAAAATCAAATTAAAATTTTATTTATAATGAATATTTAAATATAAAACTTTGTCAAATACGACGACAATAAGAATCAAATAAACGGTACATAGTAAAAAATAAAGAAACTACTAGCATAGATTAGATTTAAAAGAAGATCACTTTAAATTTTTTAGTTAATTGCAAGCATGATCATGTTTTATATTAAAAATAAATCTTGGGAGTTCTGGATATTTTTTTTTTCTATTTAAGTTTTTATTCGGGAAGAAGTTCTGAGTAGTCAAGGTTTGACAGGACCATGATTCACATATGGTTGATTTTACGTCATTTGGTAGATATTTAGAATAATTAAATAAATTTATCTAACCAATGTAACCTCATCATGGTACTAAACCTGTGTCCCCGTGAGATTTTTAAATATTGAATTTAATCACTACCCTAGACCATAGTACATGGCAATATTTTAAACAGTTTTAATCATAAGTTTAATGTAATTTTAATTTAAGACCCGCCCCAGTGGCGTAGTTGGCTAACGCGCTAGTCGTGTTGAGCTCGGCCGCTTAGGACGAGGAGATCAAGGTTCGAAACTCGGTCGGGTGAACTGGGGATGGTTTTTCCTAAATGGTATTCCACTCTCCCTCCATTTATATGCGGGTTTGCTTCCTATAATTCAACCTTCCCAATTCCTAATCCATTAGCGTAATTAGTACTTAAAGCGTATAACCCGAACGGGTAGTAAGACGCGGTGCTTAATAATAATAATAATTTGATTTAAGTCCATTTTTTCCCTCATTTTTACCTTAAATGCTTTCTATTATTTTCTTGGAACTTACTTTTAGATACTTTTTATTTTCTAATGTTGGCATAAAATGATTAAGTTAATACTTTATTGTGTTGTGGAGATCTTCTCTCGTTTAAACATCTAATTTTTGTGTTGTTATTTTAGTTTTATTTAGAATAAAAGCTGGTAAAATGTTTCCATATAAAATTTGGCGTAGTACCAATTTTTTTTCCAAAAATCAAATTTTGATATCATTGTTTAGAAGGCAATCCTCACAAGTATTTAAGGTTAGGAATAAGACACACATCTGTTAAATGTAAGCAGACTACTAGTTAAACAACTAAGACAATGGAGTTTCTATTTACATAGGCCTATTAGTTTTTTTAATTTGATACCTCTTTATGTGGCATCGATACTACTAAATATTTAATACATTGATATCTGAGATCAACGTTTTTCAAGTGGTGTACCGCAGGCGTTTGGAAAAAAAAAATATTAAAAAATAGCTAGAAAAATCAGTGAGAAGACACAGTATCGCTAATATAAGGCACTTTTAAACACAATATTAGTAGGCCTATAAATAATTCTTGTATTTTAATAATAGAATCCCTTCTCAAAAAAAGATGGTTTGTCCTGACCATTTTAGCGCCTTGTCGAGTGTACCCTGATTCGAAAAATTGAGACTAGTCGAACATCAAATCATCACCTCTTCATCTTCTGGTTGGGATAGGTCGGCGGCAGCCAGTGTGTGTAGTAGAACACCTCGGGGTTAATTAATTTGGTGGGGGTGAAGAACTTAGCTGATAAAATAATAGAAATATATTAAATAGATTTTGAGGTTTTATTCCAAATAAACTTGAAGAGACATTTTGAAAGGAAAACAAATTGTTTAATACATGGATAAATTGTTGACTATCCACACATCTGAATATATTTATTACAGTTTGACCTGCCTCGGTGGCGTAGTTGGCTAACGTACTTGTCGGGTTGAAACTCGACTGCTGAGGACGGGGAGATCAAGGTTCAAATCTTGGTCGAGTGAACTGGGGGTGGTTTTTCCTAAACGGTTTTCCACTTTCCCTCCACGCAAATGAGGGTTCACTTCCTCTAATTCAACCTTCCCAAGTCCTAATCCAGTAGAGTAATTAGTACTTAAAGCGTATAACCCGAACGGGTAGTAAGATGCTAAATATTATTATTATTATTACAGTTTGCGTGCTAACCAGCATGTGTCTCCCAACACGCCCTCTTGGCTCGCATGCTGACCGGGAAGTGTGTTGCGTCTGATGCTTCACTTACACAAAATAACAAACACACACGCTAAATCAGATGTGCTGATTGGCTAGCTGTTTGCGTCAAACCTCCACAGCTTCCGGGTACAGATAAAATAAAATAGCACCGTGCTTAGAAGTGAAAGGTAAAAGTAATAAATTTAGAAGACGTTAACAAGAATAAAAACTACAAGATTTTTGAAGTTGAAGGCCGAAAAATGAAGTTAACGAATGGAAATTTAACACATATATTGCTTACATATTTGCTTAAGGCTTAGACGACTTATAATTAATATTAAACCCCAAACTTTCTTATAATTAAACATCTGATCGTAACATAGAGATTATATCAGGCCTAGATTATAAGTGTAGTACTCTCAAAAAGATATGTAAAATGTTATTAAATGTCTTTGAATACTATAAATATAAATGGTTTTAAGAGTGGTATTAAATTAACAAAATAAACAATGGCAAACTAATATAATTATTTAAACGAAATAGCTAAGGGCCTAAAACCCCGACCACTTTACAAAAGGTTGGTATAGATACTTCTGTCAGGCCTCTTATGGTTGTAGGTTATAAACTTACTGTATGGCCGTGTTTATTTGGACCGTCCAAGAGCCCTTGGAATCAAAGCACCCCTTTAAATTGCATTGAGCTTGAGTTAAACGGTGGAAGTCATTTTTGGTGATGTCTGAATTCTCTTTCGAGCGAACGGATGCACCCCTTACGACGCACTTATCGTAACTAAAAAGTAGATATGATTTGCACCTTTATGACACATTTTAAGGAAGGGTTGACATTAAAAGGCACAATGTAATTTATCACTTACCGAGGCGGCCCCCCTTGAAGAGTCTTATCAACCAGCAATGTTACCTCTTTTACCGCCACACATTTGTCCTCACTATCCCCCGCATATTACACAAATTCAGCAATTACCCCTTTTCACCGTGAGCCCTATGGTGAACATCCACATTCTGGTACTCTTTGGTGGTCAAATGATATAAGGTATTACTCTTTTAGACTGAACTGCCTATGACGGAAAGCTGGGTGACCTGGTGTTCTAGGGGTAAGGTGTCAGACTTCTGTGCTGGCGGCCGGGGTTCGATCCTTGGTCCCGGCAAAGATTTATCTGATTACCAAACCCTTCCTTCACCTCTGACAAGACATCTTGTGAATGTGGGGAATGCCAGGCCTCCGCCGTGGTTCGGATTCCACGTTAAACTGTAGGTCCTCCATTTCATCTCACAATCACCCTACCATTACACATTAGCGTAAGTGCGTATAACCCGAACGGGTAGTAAGACGCGGTGCTAATAATAATTATAATAATACGACGGAAAGATCCGGGTTCAAATACCGCTCAGATCTACCGATATTTCTTTTCCTAAATGGCTCTCCATCTCCCTCCACACAAATATAGGCACAGTTCTTCTAGATGCTGCTGCCCTTTACCAGGATGACCGGAGGCCTTTGGCTCAAAGGAAGAGAAGGACTTCCACAATTTAGGACATTACAAAATAAAAACTCCCAACATGTATTTATTATTTATTATTTAGCACCGCGTCTTACTACCCGTTCGGGTTATACGCTCTAAGTACTAATTACTCTAATGGGTTGGGAATTTGGGAGGTTGAATTAGAGGTAGTGAACCCGCATTTGCGTGGAGGGAGAGTGGAAAACCATTTAGGAACTCCAACATGTACTTGTTCACATTCACTTCATGTGTTTTATTGATAAGGGACCATACATGTATTATGTAACACAATTTTAGGCCTCCTTGACTCCCCTTTCCCCATGTCACTCTTTGTAACGCTTTAGTAACCCCCCTCCCCCTTAAGTTACTTAACACTTCCAGTTTCAACTATAAAAAAAGCACTGTTTCCTCATGTTTTTTTTGACCGGGCTTTCTTATTTTTTTAAATTTTTTTTTAAGACTAGTTATTTTCATATCTAATCTTATAAGTTTAGAATAAATAGGATTTTTAATAAAAGACGCAATTTCTAGTCAAACAGTTTTATTTGTATTCATTATGTATTCAGTCACTGAACCCTTAACAGCGGTAAAATGTGGCCTGCGACCTGTTGATTGAATTTTTTTTATCGAAACACGACATAAAATGATGTGACTGTGTCATATGATTAATTGGATCCTTGGAATTGAATAGGAAAAATAGTTTGGTACTTATGCAAATAAATGAACCACTTGAAACACTTTTTGCAAGCCTACCTATTTCGTTGAATTTAATTTGATAAATTCAAACAAATTTATTTTTTTATTTTCTAAACTAAAACTTTGTTACGTTACGCTAACCTAACCCCCCTCTCTCACGTCACGCAGCATGACCCTACAATGGACTCCACCCCCTCAAGTGTGTTACATAATACATGTATGGCCCCTAAACATACTACACACATTTTCACTGTACATAACCCGCCTCGGTGGCGTAGTTGGCTAACGTGCTTGTCGTGTTTAGCTCGACTGCTGAGGACGGGGTGATCGAGGTTTGAATCTCAGTCGGGTGAACTGGGGAGGGGGGTTCCTAAATGGTTTTCCACTCTCCCTCCACGCAAATGCGGGTTCACTTCCTCTAATACAACCTTCCCAATTCCTAATCCATTAGAGTAATTAGTACTTAAAGCGTATAACCCGAACGGGTAGTAAGACGCGGTGCTAAATATTATTATTTATTGTACATTCAACATTGTAGGCTAAATTTCAAATGAACGTATGAATTAGTACACTCGTTGTGGTAGGCTGTTGACGGCATTATTACATGAACACCGCGCGGCGATTTCGCCAACACAAATTGACAGTGATAGCTCAAATGCGATTTTATGGCAGAATTTATAAATTGCGACACCACTTCGAGGGGAAAAGAACACCCAAAAAAATTTCTAAATTTATTTATGTTAAATCTAAATGGAGGAAAATTCCTCCCGGACATCGGACTGAGGGTTTAAATGTAGGACATGTCCGTGAGAGGGCGGATGTCTGGTCACCTTGTCTCTTTTTTACCCTTCATTCATTTTAAATCTTTGCAGAAGGACATTCTTTGGTAAGCCCTAACTTGTAATGTTTCTTTTTCTTTGTAAACGTAGGTAAAAAAAAACATTGCAGAAGTAAGTGACAAAAGTTATTTTGTTTCCAGGAACAGAAGATCAGTGTAGACGGTGTTGAAATAAATTATTTAAAAGTTGGCGATGGACCAAAGACAATCTTATGCCTTCCGGGGGCGTTAGGTGAGATGTATTTATTGTATTATAATAACCCACTGTTTAGTGACACCATAGTATTTTGGCTACTGATGGGTATTTCTACCCTCTCTTATTTCTCTGAGCATCACAAATAAAAATTTGGACAAACATTTATAGTACTGTAGGCCTCTGTACTGGTAGGTGTTTTGAAACAGTTTCCTTCTGATAGATGGACCTGTAGGCAATTAAGACGGTTTAATTCCCAGTTTCGTGCCGATGCTCCGTTAGCAGTGGACAGTTTTAGATGAAAAACATCACACATTGATTTTAAATATAGGCTGGTTAGTGGATGAACAACATAATGGTAGGTGACCTGGCGGTCTAGGGGTAAAGTGTCAGACTTCTGTGCTAGCGGCCGGGGTTCAATCCTCGGCCCCGGAACAGATTTATCTGATTACCAAACCCTTCCTTCACCTCTGACAAGACATCTTGTGAATGTGTGGGAAAGCCAGGCCTCCACCGTGGTTCGGAATTCGGATTCCACGTTAAAATGTAGGTCCTCCATTTCATCTCACAATCACCCTACCATTACACATTAGCGTAAGTGTGTATAACCCGGACGGGTAGTAAGACGCATGGCTAATAATAATAATAATAATAATAATAATAATAATAATAATAATAATAATAATAATAATAACATAATGGTAAATAATAATTTTTTTTAAATCTTACATGTCTAAGAAACAAAAATGGCTTCTGAGATATAAACTTCCAATTTTTCATAGAAAGTAATGTTTTTTTTAGAAAATACAAACATATTTTTTAAGTTAAAACAGATAATTATACCTATAAGTACCTTTTGATAATATCTAGTGACAGTTGAAGATCGTACGACCTGACATTTGATCACATGAAAGTAGGTCTAGTAACTTTTCTAGCTGTTGGATGGATACCTTCCTATGAACATTCTTTATCTGAGAACATTACTAGTTATAAACAGGGCTGTAGAGTCGATATACTCCGAGTCCTCGACTCAGACCTCTCTATTTTCCTACTGTCCAATTACAACCCCCCCACAAATGTCTCGGTATATTAATTAGTAATACCAAACTTACTATAGTAAAATGCTACGGTACAAATCACTTCATGGGAAGCTTATTTGGCATTGTGGATTTATATTTAAATAATTTTGTCACTACAAATTACAAATATCATTCGTAAAGAATAAACAAAAGTAGGCTATGAAATTAAAATGACGTGGGTCTAGCTACAATATATTATTATAATATTTTAAGTTTTTATTTTGAAGCCGAAGTCAGTACATTTTTTACCGACTCCCAACTCCACCCAAAATTGCTTCCGATTCCGCAGCCTTGGCTATAATTCCACCTAAAAAGTAATATAATATGTGCACATTGTATACAGGTACATATGTATGTATATAAATAAATTTTAAAAAAAACCAGGAGAAAATATTCATCTTTGGTTACTAACGTTGAAATTTACATTTGAGTACCGATATATTCATTTATCATCATAACACATTTTTTTGCCTTCTTATCTAAATAAACCCCAACTCTGTTTTAATACCTGATAATTTACAACTCAATATTAGAATATCTTTACTTTACATTAAATGTGTGGAAAAGGTGCAATTTAATTTGAACTGAACATAATAATAATAATAATAATATTTAGCATCACGTCTTACTACCCGTTCGGGTTATACGCTTTGAGTACTAATTACTCTAATGGACTATGAATTTGGAAGGTTGGAATAGAGGAAGTGAACCCGCATTTGTGTGCAGGGAGAGTGGAAAACCATTTAGGAAAAACCACCCCCAGTTCACCCGACCGAGATTCGAATCTCGATCTCCCCGTCCTCAGCAGTCGAGCTCAACACGAGACAAGCGCGTTAGCCAACTTCGCCACCGAGGCGGGTAACTGAACATAATATTAGTTGACATTTCATTGGGCCTACTACCCCCCCCCACCCCCGTTGTCCCGATCTCTTGCGTGTGTAACTTACCTGTAGCTTGTTTGAACCGATCTGATGTTTTACAGGAAGAGTGTTCTATGAACCCCAACATTTAGCCGAACCTCATTACAACAACTGTCACGAGTCACATTTTTGGTTTTGTTTGCGACCACAGGCTCCATATGGTCGGATTTCAAACCTCAGTTGGAGAAACTGAACCGATCCAAGTTCACGCTGGTGGCGTGGGACCCTCCAGGGTACGGGAAGAGTCGTCCCCCGGATAGAGAGTTCTCGCTGAACTTTCTCCGCGATGACGCCGACATTGCCGCTAAATTCGTGCAGGTGAAGCTCTTCCTCCTTGCACGGTATATTCTTTTTTAAGATAGCGATGTCTTACGACAAGTTTCAAATATTATATTTAGTTTTAGGTGACCTGGCAGTCTAGGGGTAAGGTGTCAGACTTCTATGCTGGCGGCCGGGGTTCAATCCTCGGTCCCGGCAAAGATTTATCTGATTACCAAACCCTTCCTTCACCTCTGACAAGACATCTTGTGAATGTGGGGAATTCCAGGCCTCCACCGTGGTTCGGATTCCACGTTAAACTGTAGGTCCTCCATTTCATCTCACAATCACCCTACCCTTACACATTAGCGTAAGTGCGTATAACCCAAACGGGTAGTAAGACGCGGTGCTAATAATAATAATAATAATAAAACATGTTTATTCAGTCTCTCGGCCTGAACAAGATCTCTCTCTTGGGATGGAGTGACGGAGGGATAACGGCAATGATCCTCGCCGCCAAATATCCTCAGAATGTCGACAGGATGTTGATCTGGGGGGCCAACGCTTACATCGTCGAGGAGGAGTTGAAGATTTACCAGAGTATGTCACTTCTTCTCAAGTTTGACTTTCAAATTTCTAAAGATAAATATAATACATGTTAAAACATTCACTAGATAATCATGATTAGTGTTTTTAGTTTTGAACATTCGTTTTAATATTCGAAACAAACATTTTACCTACTATCACTGTAAAGCTAATTTGGTTTTGAGGATCGACCCCTTACGGGCACTACAAAAAATAACAACGTGAATTTGATCGCTAGAAATTTATCTAGTCATTCATCAACTGTTTCCAGCCTTGGGCCGGGTCAATTTAGTACGATGCCTCCATCTTCCTCTATCCTTCCACCATCCTTCTCCTCTCACTTGAACACTTTCTGTTATCTGCTCCTCCCATCTCTTTCTTGTTCCCCCTTGCGGTCTTTTCCCTACTTATTTCATATACATCATTCTCTTTGCCATATTCTCTTTCTTCATCCTCTTTACATGACCATATCATTTCATTCTTTTTTCATAGATGGAGTATTTTTGCTGTCAATATTTTGATTCGTAAGTGTCGAAGCCGATTTTTTTATTTTTTTTTAAGCGAAGTTGAAGCTGACTTTTGTTTCAAAGTCAAAGTTTCGAAGCTTTTCCCACCCCTAGAGTTTGACTAATAGACTACAGGTCTATTTCTTTTCCCACCCCTAGAGTTTGACTAATAGACTACAGGTCTATTTCTTTTCCCACCCCTAGAGTTTGACTAATAGACTACAGGTCTATTTCTTTTCCCACCCCTAGAGTTTGACTAATAGACTACAGGTCTATTTCTTTTCACACCCCTAGAGTTTGACTAATAGACTACAGGTCTATTTCTTTTCCCACCCCTAGAGTTTGACTAATAGACTACAGGTCTATTTTTATACGACTAAGATTGTTGATTATTTGTATGTTTGTAATATCCGTCTGAATATTGAACAACGGTCATTAGCTTTGTGTGTTAAGGGTTGAGTGTAGAGTATTACTTTTAGGTGAGTAATATTTGTGTGGATGAATGTATACATATTCTTTTGTGCCACTAGAGCCACGTGGTCTAGTGTTGGACCACGGAATCGATGACGCTGGTGTCGCAAAGTTGACTGAAGGTTGGCTCTTTTCTAGTTGTTTCTCTCGATTCTGTAAAAGACTCATCACTCGATGACGAGGTCTGCAACTCTACACAAGATGGACATCATCACAGCTACAGTAGCCCCATGACTTCTTTGGTGCTGACTGACAGCTAAAAGCTTTGAAAAGTTACCAGACCAAATTACGTATCCCTACACCGAACCATATGATCTGCAAAAACATGTGTTTATCAGCTGTCACTTCTGACGGTCAAAATTAAGTTATATACCTAAATGTTGACTGTCAGAAGTCAGCTGTGAGCTGTCAGTCAGCACCAAAGAAGCCACGGGGCTACTGTAGTTAGGCCCACATTCTTTAACTAGGGCTGAGTGTTCGTATTAGGCGGTTAGTCTTAGTGGTGAGAACACCCTGTATTTGTACTAAAATATAATATTTAAAAAGAAACTTTCATTTATTTCAAGTTAATGTCAATGTTTTGATTCATTTCAGGTATAAGAGATGTGAGTAAATGGTCTGAACGAATGCGAGCACCTCTAGTTGCTCTGTACGGCGAAGAATATTTCCAGAAAACGTGGAGTCGCTGGGTAGACACGTTTGTCTCCCTGTACAAGGAACGGCAAGGCGACATCTGTAAAGATTGTCTGCCGCTCATCCAGTGTCGGACGTTGATTGCGCACGGCATGAAGGATCCCATGATATCTCCGGAACATTTAAACTATCTTCTGAAACATATTAAAGCGTCCAGGTAAGAAGCCTGGAACAGGTTTTATCACAGATTGTAACTTAGTGCGCCAATGCTGTACCACTGAGCCATCCTGGATCGTCCCTAATTCATAGCTATATTTTACTAGTTGTTGATGTATCCAGTATATATGTGGTAAAACATAATAAGTGAGAATTGGCCTTGAGTGTTTTAGATCCTAAATAGGGGATAAATAAAGGATTAAAAAACTCAAATGGTTGACATATTTTTAATATCTAAATTAATAATATTAATAATAATAATAATAATATTTAGCACCGCGTCTTACTACCCGTTTGGGTTATACGCTTTAAGTACTAATTACTCTAATGAATTAGTACTTGGGAAGGTTGAATTAGAGGAAGTGAACCCGCATTTGCGTGAAGGGAGAGTGGAAAACCATTTAGGAAAAACCACCCCCATTTCACCCGACCGAGATTCGAACCTCGATCTCCCCGTCCTCAGCAGTCGAGCTTCAACGCGACAAGCGCGTTAGCCAGCTACGCCACCGAGGTGGGTAATATCTAAATTAATTAAGTCATTTAATTTTCTTTTTGTCTCCTAAGTCACACACACACATTTTAAAACAATAAAGTGTTCATAGTTTTCATTGTATTAGATTGGTAATAAATATATTTTCTAAAGAGATCTTCAAAAATATTATATTATATTTTTCCTCGCAGGTACTATGTTTTTCCTGAAGGAAAGCACAACATTCATTTAAAGTATGTTGATGATTTCAACAAACTAATCGAGGTCTTCATGTTCGACAACTCGGAATATAAACCAAACACAGCGAATATACACGAAGAATACAGTGTTGTTTGAAACAAACATTGGCTTGAGGTGGTTTGTGTTCCTGAAGATAAGAGTCAACCAACATAGTGTGGCTGAATTCGATCCCGACCTGGTGCATCAAGGGAGATTTTCCCTACCAGATTATGATGTTTTATTTTCTAACTTCTCTTTATAATACGAACATAAGTTTGGCTAAGATATAAAAACAGTTCTTATCTTTTCACTCTGGCTACCAGTGAATCATGTTTCTAAGTTTTAAATTTGTTTTTTAAAAAATTGGTAAAAAGAAAGGAGGAATTTAAAAAAAATTATTGAGTTAAAATGAAAGAAGAAAATTCAATTTAAAGAAGAAAAAGAAGAGTAATTTTACTCACTTTACCTTTATCACGCCTTCGATTTCTGGAATGTTTTTGTTTGTTTGTTTTATCTCATTAATCATTATTTTAATTTTACTCTCTCAATTTAATCTATTTACTTTTCTCAAAGAAAATGAGGAAAATGAAGTATGTGAAGAAAAAGACCGCAAGGGAGGCCAAGAAAGAGATGGGAGGAGCAGAAAACAGAAAGTGTTCAAGTGAGAGGAGAAGAATGGAAGAAATTAAATGAGCAAGAATGGTAGAAGGACGGAGAAAGATGGAGGCATTTTACTAAACAGACCCGGCCACAGGCTGGAATCAATGATGATGATGATGATTGATTAATTTTTCTCTTTTATTACATTATAATTGAGGTGTGTGTAATACATTTCGTTACAATGCCAGAATAGTTTGGGCCATATATTATTACTGTCTTAAGATATTTTTTTTCTAAACATAATTTGTTTCTCTGCGTGTTGGTACCCATCTGGGATATTTATATATTTACATTGAAAAAATACAGACATTTACTAGAGCCTAATACGGAAATAGGTTTGTAAGTAAACGCTGAAAATACTAAGTACATGATCACACAGATTGGGGTCACTAATTTAGAGATTACTTCGAACAACATATTATTTGACAGGGTTAATGAGTTTAAAAATTTACGAACAGTTTTAACTAGCGATACCGATATTGGAGTGAAAGTTAGATAACAAATACATCCGGGGAAAATAAACCAATAGTACCTCCAGGAATAAAACCTGGGACTTCTATATTAGTATCCAGGAACATTGCCCTCCTACACCAAGGGGCCGGCCCACAGTCAACTCATCAACAATAGTTGTTTTTTTTAAAGTGCTACAACAGTATAGTTTAAACCGAGCAGAACTATTTTATCTCTATTTATTATTATGTAATAGCCATTGGCAGATCATTATTTTTAACTGTGTTATGTTGGTTAGATTTAAAAAAAAACACGAGTTCTTAATTATTTCTTAACACCCAAGTTTTAATACCTGTTCGGGTGATACACTTATGTCGTTTCTATATTGAAAAAATGCATTAAATTTAAAATAAATGTCATTGTTGTCATTTTGATTTTCAAGGGGGTTGAGATTGGGGGCATAATAGCTCTCCGGAACCACCCCCACCCCCCGTCTCCTTAATCCCTCTTGGCTACGTATCTGGTTGATAAAAACTAAACAAAAAACGAGCTTTTTTTTATACAATCCGACCTCTTTCCGTGTTTTTTTATTTTATTTTTATGGACCAACCTTTATTCATAGTTGAAGAAATAGAGTATTCGAGCATCAATTATAAGATCCAAACAAAAAAATCCCTAAATATAATACACGTTTTTAACTCTCATGCCAAGCGTTATATAAAATTATATTATATTTAGCACCCCGTCTTACTACCCGTTCGGGTTATACGCTTTAAGTACTAATTATGCTAATGGAATAGGAATTGGGAAGGGTGAATTAGAGGAAGTGAACCCGCATTTGCGTGGAGGGAGAGTGGAAAACCATTTAGGAAAAACCACCTCCATTTCACCTGACCTAGTTTCGAACCTCGATCTCCCCATCCTCAGCAGTTAAGCTCAACATGACTAGCGTGTTAGCCAACTACGCCACTGAGGCGGGTCTTTATATAAAAGTTGACGTATGGTTTAAAAAACCTGTAGGGGATTTAATAGTTTGTTTAAAAAATGATGATTGCATGTGCTTTAATGTTGAGAGCAGCTGTATTCTAAAGTTATAACCGCCGGCCGATTTAAAAGCCTTGTAGAGATGTCGGTGTGGGCAGACTGACATTGCTGCTCGACTAACTGAAGCCCACTTAACCTTGGAGCAGCACTGCCCACACGCCAAGAGAGAGACTCATAACCTGGTGGTAGTTCTACCGACACAATCTGTAGCTGTGGGCAGAGAACTTGTATGGTTGGTAACAGACCTATACTCTTCCCTCTTCAGTTTAGACTTACATGTTCTTCTCTTCTAATAATTCAATCATCAGAGCCTTATAATTATGTTATCGTTAGATTAAGGTAATGCCTATTTATTTATCTTTGCATCAACGCCACATCACAGAGTGAAATATCTGGTCCTTATTTTATATTGCTATTAACACCGCTGACACCCGCTCCGGTATCCGCGTTGTCCAACGCGCTGCTCTCACAGTAGACTAGACCACCAATGACGGGGAGATTGCAGTTCAAATCTCGGTCGGGTGCACTGAGGGTGGTTTTTTCCCCAAATGGTTTTCAATTCTCCGTGCAAATGGGGGTGAATTTTCTTTTAATAAAACACTCCTAGTTCCTAAAACCATGGGTGTAATTAGTACTTAAGCATATAACCTG
>CABEEJ010004973.1:28073-52637 GCA_901482245.1 Timema douglasi
GGGTTCAATCCTCGGTCCCGGCACAGATTTATCTGATTACCAAACCCTTCCTTCACCTCTGACAAGACATCTTGTGAATGTGGGGAATGCCAGGCCTCCACCGTGGTTCGGATTCCACGTTAAACTGTAGGTCCTCCATTTCGTCTCACAATCACCCTACCATTACACATTAGCGTAAGTGCGTATAACCCGAACGGGTAGTAAGACGCGGTGATAATAATAATAATAAGTTTATTGGAAATAAAGGCATTAAATATTCGCTAATAGTAAGTTGTAAAAAAAAAGTGAAACTGTGGGGATTATCTTTCCACTAAATTAATATATAAATTAAAATATGTTAGCTTCCAATTGATTTACCAAACAAGAGTTGTTCGAGTAACAATAATGTCTTGTAACGTTGTCCTAAAAACGTAACACTGTAAACTAGATGAAGTACTACTTCTAGATCTGTTTATTCATCTTTTTTCCTGGAATGTTTAACCTCAAGTGCAGTCACCCTTCCACAGAACACGAACTACTGAGCGACGTGTCTCGTTCAGTACAACCATATCGTTTTCTTTATCTGACCACGACACAGACATCCTCAATAAAACCACCGATACCAAAGTCAAGTCAGACGTTCCCGGAAAATATGATATTTTTTGTCGTAGATTTACGATGGTAAATACCATAATAAATAACAGATTTTTTAGCGAGAAACCTAAAACCACTTTGACCGTTACTTTGAAAAAATATAGCGTGGTTATAATGATAGCAATGACATGAATAGTTAGTCGCCCACTTCGGTGACTGCATGGTTTGAGGCACTACTATCGCAGCAGTAGACTAGACTGCCTATGGTCGGGAGATCGAGGTTAGAATCTCGGTCGGGTGTACTCAGGGTGATTTTTACCAAAATGTGTCAGACTTCTGTGCTGGCGGCCGGGGTTCAATCCTCGGTCCCGGCAAAGATTTATCTGATTACCAAACCCTTCCTTCACCTCTTACAAGACATCTTGTGAATGTGGGGAATGCCAAGGCCTCCACCGTGGTTCGGATCCCACGTTAAACTGTAGGTCCTCCATTTCATCTCACAATCACCCTACCATTACACATTACCGTAAGTGCGTATAACCCGAACGGGTAGTAAGACGCGGTTTTAATAATAATAATAATAATAATAATAATAATAATAATAATAATAGTAAGACGTGGTGCAAAAAAAATACATTTTTTTCCCCCTCAACAATTTATATGTCGTTATCCCTTTTCATAACCATTGAGTAGCACTAGTACAATGTGACATCACCACACAGTATTTGACCGACCATTACTGAACAATAGAGCCGCGGATTAATCTAAATATTTACATTGTATATGAGTTATCGAGTACTTTGATTTGTGACGTCATTTGAGAGGATATCCGCCACACCAACTCGGCCGTAACAAACTACATTAACAGCACTTCTGCGATGTGACGTAATCGACATATATTTGAACCGGCCACGACAAAACAATAGAGCTGTAGAAAAAATATGATGATAAAACTAAACGAGTTAAGTCCTTGGATTCGTGACTTCACTTTGAGGGAGAGGATAGGATGTCCGCTCCATCAAACTGCCTGCATTGTTTCACACTACAATACTGCGACATGACGTCATCAAACAGAAATACAATATGGCCGCTTGGCGCCAGTGATTGGATAAAAGCTCCACACGCATGGGACGGAAAACACAATACAACTGAAATCGAAATAAATAATTAATTTGATAATTTAAGCTTTGAAAAACACGAAACTTTCCTTTGAAACATGGAAAAAAATAATCGTTATTTTAAAATATATTTTTATTCAAACTCAAACAAAAGAAAATACATTATTATAATCATTATTATTATTAGCACCGCGTCTTACTACCCGTTCGGGTTGTACGCTTAAGTACTAATTAAGTTAATGGGTTAGGGGTTGGGAAGGTTGAATATAGATGAAGTGAACCCGCATTTGCGTGGAGGGAGAGTGAAAAACTATTTATGGAAAATCACCCTCAGTTCACCAGAGTGAGATTCGAACCTCGATCTCTCCGTCCTCGGCAGTTTAGATCAACACGAAACTAGCGTATTAACTAACTAGTAACTGCGCCACCAAGTTCAGGTTTACTTACCGTTGTACACAGCTTAGAGATTAACTTAACCTAAGACGGCAAACAAAATAAATAACTTCCAAGTCGATCTCTGTGGTCTTGGGGTAGAGTGCTCGCCTCAGGACCCGGTGTTCGTGGGTTCAAAACCCAGTTGGGGTCGACGAGTTTTTCTTGAATGATAAAAATACGTAGCACAACTTCCTACGGAGGGGAGGTAAAGCCGTTGGGTCTCATGTCGATTGTGGACATGTAAAATAACCCTGGAAGTTATGGGGGGGAAATACCTTTCCCGGCAAAATTGGTAGTCTCTTTCGATCTCGCTCATAGAAATTCTCGTGTGTTGATATGACCAGTCGGTTCAGAAAGTGCTCGTTAGACCAACAAATAAAAAGATACTAATACCCGAGCATTAATGCGAGCAAAAGAAAC
The DNA here is from genome assembly GCA_901482245.1 of Timema douglasi. Classification (NCBI taxonomy): domain Eukaryota; kingdom Metazoa; phylum Arthropoda; class Insecta; order Phasmatodea; family Timematidae; genus Timema; species Timema douglasi. The sequence goes on from CABEEJ010004973.1 coordinate 30,620, forward strand.
GATCACCATTTTCTAAAAAGTAAACTATCGTATTTACCTTTATTTAATGGCAATTTCCTATAAAACGTTACTAATTGAAGGTTATTCATTATTTGGGAGACCTGGCGGTCTAGGGGTAAGGTGTCAGACTTATATGCTGGGGGCCCGGGGTTCAATCCTCGGTCCCGGCACAGATTTATCTGATTACCAAACCCTTCCTTCACCTCTGACAAGACGTCTTGTGAATGTGTGGAATGCCAGGCCTCCACCGTGGTTCGGATCCCACGTTAAAACGTAGGTCCTCCATTTCATCTCACAATCACCCTACCATTACACATTAGCGTAAGTGCGTATAACCCGAAGGGGTAGTGAGACGCGGTGCTAATAATAATAATAATAATAAATAGCAAGTTAAAAAAACGCGGGTGTTGATTGTGTTTACCGAATTCTATGAAATTTTTTTATTACGCCGAGTTTGATTGGGCGAAGTATTAAACCTTCCCATTAGTTGACACGATATCACGTGTTTAAGGGGGCCGCCTCGGTTGAACGAGACGTTCCGCTCTAACGCAATATGTAACGAGCGATGCATTATTTCAAAATATAGTTCCGGCAAAATTAAGTCTAAAGATTCTAACAGGGGCTCTTTTTCCTTAACAAGCCGATAGCTTAAGTTTTATTAATTGAAAAAATAATAATGTGAAAATAGAGTGACCCCGGGGTCGATATCCACGGAAAGGTGGTACGATTAGTAAATTCGGGCGTTCCCTGGACAACAGTACATTAGTACATTAGTACTGGCTGATATCTCCACTACAGGGCTACGAGTGATGTAGCCCAGACAAGCAATTATAATTTTTGTAGTAAAATAATATTTCAATTTAAAATCTGATAAAATTGTTCCGTTGTTGTCTAAGGAAGAATACAATGAGCTTCCCCTCAGGTTCGAACAGGACTACCAACCTACATGACGGGTAATCAGCGAGGTGCAACCGGCCCTTAATTGCAATTAATGCTCTCTTTTTTTTTCATTAATTTATATAATTTGTCTCAATTATCGTTCTTGCGTGAATCCTCGTAAAATAGAGCATATCTAGGTCAATTACTACAAAATAATTGTAAGAAATGTAACTTATTGACCTGGGCGGAGAATGGTATACCTATATAATATTTATTTGCCTGTTTACGTAATTAAGTGGTTAGAAGAGCCAATCACATTCTAATAAATTATCCCCCCTCCCCCCAAAAAAATGTGTAAAGGACGATGGCTCTTAAAACTACCTATAGTAGCCCCATGGCTTCTTTAGTGCTGACTGACAGCTCACACCTGACTTCTGGCACCTTTGAAAAGTTACCAGACCAAATTATGTATCCCTACACCGAACCATATGCTCTGTAAAAACATATGTTTAGCAGCTGTCACTTCTGACAGTCAACAATTAGGTATATGCCTGAATGTCGACTGTCAGAAGTCAGCTGTGAACTGTCAGTAAGCACCAAAGAAGCCACGGGGCTATTGTATATAGCATTTAAGATAGTATATAGTAAAATTGGTGTGTATGGGGTTTGAATTAGACTTGGCGGGTGCCACTCCTAGGGATTACACTTAATAGAGATTTTAAAAAAAACTTTTCTTCTGATAATTCTGACGGTGGCATGGTGACCTTTAAAACTCGAGACCACTCGGTCATATCTAAGGAACCCTGGTTCGATTCTGATGGTTGGTGATGGCGATATTATATACTTATCGACGGGTTCATCCTGATATCCTGTTAATATATATAGTGTGTTACATGTAATGGTGGCCATCTTGAGGACATTGTTTTTTGGTTCTGTTTAATCCAAAGGTACCGGTATGCAGGAAATTGTCTAGCTTTTGTCGCTATTTTAAGATTAATTGGGAGTATCTAGTAGATAAACCAGTAAATATAGAGTTATTAACTGTTTCAACACAGCTGTATATATACACACACACCACTATCCTTCATGTTATAGCAACTTAGAACCCTGTGAAAACATCTCCATAGCGCTTTGATTCGAACCTGAGAGTTGCTGGACCAGGCGGTGTGGAAACTGTGTCATGGTCACTGCGCTCTGGAGGCTTCTTTAGGATGATATTATTGGCGATGATTTAAAACACATTTTTCGTTTGGTTTTATAACAAGTTGTAAAACAAACATTTTTCGTTTGGTTTTCAAACAAGTTGTAAAACAAACATTTTTCGTTTGGTTTTCTAACAAGTTGTAAAACAAACATTTTTCGTTTGGTTTTCTAACAAGTTGTAAAACAAACATTTTTCGTTTGGTTTTCAAACAAGTTGTAAAACAAACATTTTGCGTTTGGTTCTCTAACAAGTTGTAAAACAAACATTTTTCGTTTGGTTTTCTAACTAGTTGTAAAACAAACATTTTGCGTTTGGTTTTCTAACAAGTTGTAAAACAAACATTTTTCGTTTGGTTTTCTAACTAGTTGTAAAACAAACATTTTTCGTTTGTTTTTTTCTAACAAGTTGTAAAACATTGTTATGAAACACTAAGCTACGTCTGATGCTGATGCTGATGCCAGTATTCCAGTTACCGACTTGGCAACACCGCTAAGAAGATACCGTTCCTATTTGACTGTATGTCCCCTCTTTGCTCGACACAACAGTACCTCAGTAGTTTAGTTCCAAGTGTCACAAGAAGTTATTCAGGGCCCCTGAGGAGGGGGGGGGGTCTGATTGTCTTGAGGCAAGGGAGCAGAACAGGAAGTCGTTAGGTCTGGCTCGTTTAGGAAGTGACGTCATTGAATTCACCTGGATGACATCACACAGGTAGTCAAGATGTAATTTTTAATATGTTGTATTTATTTAAAGTCAAGTTGTCGTTTTTTACACAAAATAATTCTTCTAAGTGGTTTAGTAGAAAGGAAAACTGCTGTTCTATCGCGCTACTATTGCAGTGGACTAGACTGACGATGATAGAAAGATAGAAGTTCGAGTCTCGGTTGGGTGTATTGAGGGGTGGTTTTTTACAAATATGGATTTACACTCCCACGCAAATGTGGGTACACTTCCTCTAAATTTGATCTTCCTCGTCCCTAGCCCGTTTGTGTAACTAGCACATAAGCGAATAACCCGAACGGGTAGTAAGACGTGGTGTTAATAATCACTAACCGGCGAGGTGTGATACACTTCTTTTTGTCTGAGAGTGTACAATGCGCCAGAACTGACGTTTCTCGCCGCAGCGATTCGGGCCGGAATATGTTTGATAGTAATTGATATGTGTCGTAACGTATAAAGGTAGAGTGGAGTATCGTGCCGACCTTGTCTTACCTTACTACGTCAAGCTCAGAGAGAAAGAGACAGGGAACTCGATAAACATGTGCGCTTGACGTGGACCTTTCGACCAAACTTTTAAACACATAATCACTGTTTGACACTAAATGAGTATTTTGGTTTTGCATGAACTTGTTCATACTGACCTTGAAACACGCACTTCTGAGGTTTTTTTTCAATTTAGTTAATTTCGTAACACTGAGGCGATGTAAGGAATAAATACATTTTGTGCAAAATCCTGTTTCCTCTGGTCATTCCCCTATAGACCCTTTTCTTTGATAGTGATAATTAATCTCCAGAAGACCACAATTCCTTTGTTGGTTTATTAAAATTGTTTTAATGTTTAACAGTTAATTTAATACAGAGCTGGTGACCTGGCGGTCTAGGGGTAAGGTGTCAGACTTCTGTGCTGGCGGCCGGGGTTCAATCCTCGGTCCCGGCACAGATTTATCTGATCACCAAACCCTTCCTTCACCTCTGACAAGACATCTTGTGAATGTGAGGAATGCCGGGCCTCCACCGTGGTTCGGATCCCACGTTAAACTGTAGGTCCTCCATTTCATCGTACAATCACTCTACCATCACTCATTAGCGTAAGTGCGTATAACCCGAACGGGTAGTAAGACGCGGTGTTAATAATAATAATAATAATAATAATAATACAGAGCTGTCCTAAAGTTATGACCTTTGTTCCTCTTTATCATTTACGCCAGATCTTCCTTTAATCCCTCAAAGGTAGGAAAAAGTTGACACATAGAGTTTTTGCACATTTTAAAAGTATTAAAAATCGATATTTTGGCCTAACGACTAATCATATTACAATAATGATGTAACCTTTATTGTAGATAATTGTATGATGCACATTATTTGTTTAAGACATATTTTGATAAAACGCGTGTTTTTTTCCGAAACAAAGCAAAAAAAAAAGTTTTCAATTACTTTTGCCCCCATCCAGGGGGTGATATATCATTTGTGCCCCGATAGTTTTTAAACAAGGTCATTGTAGAGATAGTATGTGCCAAATTTCATGCAAATACGAAATATCTTGGACGTATCTCGGCCTAACAGAACGCACTACAGGGTGGGTACTCCATTCACGGTAGGAATTGATCTCTGAAAGGTCTTTTTTCCTACCAATATCCTACTATATAGTAGATTTCTGGTAGGGAAAAAGGCTTTTCAGAAGTCAATTCCTACGATGAACGGACTTTACAGACAACACACAGACAAAGGGGCTTGACTGCGCCTCGTTAGTAATATCATCACGACACTCCTTGGCTTGCGGCCCACATCAATAGAGGGTATATTGCTCGCGGGCCGTAGTTTGCTGACCCCGGCGATAAAGCTAGACGTAAGTCCAATTTTCAAGGTTTGGAACGTTTAGAAACCACTTTTATTTTTTCTGTTATTATTAATACCGCGTCTTACTATCCGTTCGGGTTATACGCACTTACGCAAATGTGTAATGGTAGGGTGATTGTGAGATGAAATGGAGGGCCTACAGTTTAACGTGGGATCCGAACCACGGGGGAGGCCTGGCATTCCCCACATTCACAAGATGTCTTGTCAGAGGTGAAGGAAGGAGTTTGGTGATCAGATAAATCTGTGCCGGGACCGAGGATTGAACCCTGGACCACTAGCATAGTCGGTAAAGCTGTTTTCTCGTAATTTTCAGTTACCGGAAATGGGCCTATCAAATTATATAATATAACATCTTTTTATAGCATAGGTAGAACTGTTCTGACGCATTATTTCATCCTCAACTCTTTTACCAAAGAGTGTGTGTAGGTTTAAACATATCAGCACCACGCAACATTTCGATTTAAACTACGATACGATAACTTACCTATTGGTTTAATGATTCCTTCATGCGGAGGTTGATATCACAAGGACGAAACCCTCGTTTGAATATCCCGTGAATCTCGCCCTTAATCACCTCGACCAATCTCCTAGATGAAGAGACGAGATTGATAGGCAAGGACAAAACCGCCCAACCACCCATTCAGTTATTATTATAATTGTGGGCCTTTTATGTTGCTTTCGTGGCGTTTCCTCCAGCGGGAATTAACACAACTGGCGGGCCACGTGATGTCGCCGGGGGACGGATTGCTCTGCAAGGACGTCTCTCGGAGCTTCCGCGCGGCAAAACGGGGCGATCGTTTTTGGAAATATCTCCTAAGAGCTAGGCGAGCCATTAGTACAGTCCAATTCTCGTAGAAAGAACCTTATCTGACAGCTGTAAAAGCTACTATATCTATATTCACTAATATGTTTGTTAGAAGGCGCGGGAAAGGTGGATAGAAACATATAAAAGGGGGACAAACACAATATGGCCTTTACAATGAAAAGAAGAACACAGTTCACACTTTACAACTGCTGCCACTGGACAAAGAGGTAATGGATGTCTCTCGAAGAGAATATATCGTTACCGTTATATTTAGCACCTCGTCTATGTACCAAGTGAGCTAATGTGTTAGCGACGGGGAAGATTAAAATTAGAAGAAGTGTAACTGCGTTTGCGTGGAGGAAGGTTGGGAAAAACATTTAGGGAAACCTCCCTCAATACACCTGACCAGGGCCTGAACCCCGATCTCGCAGGCATCGGCAATACAGTAACTTGTGAGAGCGATGCCTTAAGAGCCTTATAGACACAGTTGTATCGATGTTAACAGAAAAAAAAGGTGATCTGGTGGTCTAGGGGGTAAGGTGTCGGACTTTTGTGCTGGGAGTCCGGGGTTCAATCCTCGGTCCCGGCACAGATTTATCTGATTACCAAACTCTTCCTTCACCTCTGACAAGACATCTTGTGAGTGTGTGGAATGCCAGGCCTCCACCGTGGTTCGGATCCCACGTTAAACTGTAGGTACCTCCATTTCATCTCACAATCATCCTACCATTATACATTAGCGTAAGTGCTTATAACCCGAACGGGTAGTAAGACGCGGTGCTAATAATAATAATAATAATAATATCATTCTTTTGCATTTACATTAAGCAAAACCCTAACTCCCTCGACTTCAATAGTCGAATACATTATTTTACTGAAAGTTAAGATATCTTGCTAGGTCTGGGCTTGACATATTCGACTGTAGGTTAAATAAAGATCCCTGTTGATCTGCCTTTTTTTTTATCCTGTCTTGAAACCCCTATACAACGAGTTAAGGGGGAAATATACGTTTTGATTCAAATTAAACACCGAAAGCTAGAAATCTAAGTAGATTTACACCAAAACTATAAGTTCCTTATACTGAACATTGTTGAAATACTAAATTTTATTTGGATTAAAACTGCATTTAGAAGGGTGTTTTTGACCATTTTAGTATGGCTTCACAAATAAGCAATGTCCACAAATCTTCATTCTGTCATAACAGGGACATGCTGTAGTTATTAACAAGAAACTTTGTCGCTTTGTCCCCCATCGTCACCGCGGAGAATGTCGAGTAATCTTTCAAATACGAATGTACTGCACATATTTCTGTCATATCGTATGTTTTTTCTATTCCCTTTTACTCCCATACTACCTCGCGTGAGCCGGGAGACGAACTGGGACTGCTATGACGAACACGATGTTTGTGTGCTGGTTTTACGGCGCTCAAAAGTCTCAGCGCCTGAAATCATTAGAGTAGGCTGTTCCGCCAAACAAGACTGCAAAATGGCCTGTTTTGGGGTTTCTTATTAATAATGTATTTTTGTATTACTATTTAATTACTATCAAAGTAATTAATTGGAGTCTTATTAAATTAATAATACCCACACAATCCCTTTTGTCTTATTGTACAAATACGGTCAAAATGGTTGAAACTCATGCCCTCCCTGACTGATCCACAATTTATGGTTCAAATTCCGATTGTAAACGGAATTTAGTCTTATTTGTTGGCGAAATAAGTCAAATGGTATATGATTCCCAGTTCTGCTATTCTCTCTGCAGATTTGAAATGAAGTATTACGTTCAGCAGAAGGGATGTTAACAACTTAATCTGAGGGGTGAGGAAGGTAATGCTAGGGGTAGTTTACCAATATTGTATTGGAGAGAGGATGTAAGAGCAAAGGCCGTCATAGCAACTGCAATGGCGATCATTAAACACCAACTAGGCCTTTTCTTTTGAGGTGGTTTTTTTAAAACTGGGGTATGTGAGAGTTATTTAGTAATTGTAATATTTTTTTATCTCTAAATTCACACAATTTTAATCTAATAAACAAACAATTGTGTTATTTGAAACATTCTTTAACTTTCCATTAGCTTTGGTCCGAGAGTCGTCTTGTAATAACATCGTGTTCATTAAAATATATATACATACATTTTTTGTGATTTTATTAATGTTTCAAGGGTGAGCTGGCTGTCTAGGGGTAAGGTGTCAGACTCCTGTGCTGAGGGTCCGGGTTTCAATCCTCGGTCCCGGCACAGATTTATCTGATTACCAAACCCTTCCTTCACCTCTGACAATACATCTTGTGAATGTGGGGAATGCCAGGCCTCCACCGTGGTTCGGATCCCACGTTAAACTGTAGGTCCTCCATTTCATCTCACAATCACCCTACCATTACACATTAGCGTAAGTGTGTATAACCCGAACGGGTAGTAAGACGCGGTGCTAACAATACCTGAATAATATCGAACCAATAAAAAGTGTAACATGTTTTGATTTCCCGGCGCTGTGAGTGTTTCTGTTGCGTCATCTTCAACAAAGTCAACAAGCTCAGCCACTTGTAATTCAATAAATAACTTTGGGAGCACCCCCCCATGTCTGTCCTACTTACCATACTTGGAGCTGGTCTGCATTATCCACCAAGACTGCTACAAACAACAAACAAGTCCTTCTCTTTTGGTGGCCACCACAAAATCTGTTCTTTAAAAACCACACGACGGGTCAAGTGGCGGGAAATGGCGGCGTATCACAGCTGCTCGCTCGTTAGATCGAGAACTACGTTTGGAATGTTTGCCCCATGACTTCTCTGGTGCTGACTGACAGCTCACAGCTGACTTTTGATAGTCAACATTTAGGTATATACAGTAGCCCCATGGCTTCTTTGGTGCTGACTGACAGCTCACAGCTGAATTCTGACAGTCAACATCTAGGTATATACAGTAGCTCCATGGCTTCTTTGGTGCTGACTGACAGCTCACAGCTGACTTTTGATAGTCAACATCTAGGTATATACAGTAGCCCCGTGGCTTCTTTGGTGCTGACTGACAGCTCACAGCTGACTTTTGATAGTCAACATGTATGTATATACAGTAGCCCCATGGCTTCTTTGGTGCTGACTGACAGCTCACAGCTGAATTCTGACAGTCAGCATCTAGGTATATACAGTAGCCCCGTGGCTTCTTTGGTGCTGACTGACAGCTCACAGCTGAATTCTGACAGTCAACATCTAGGTATATACAGTAGCCCCGTGGCTTCTTTGGTGCTGACTGACAGCTCACAGATGAATTCTGACAGTCAACATCTAGGTATATACAGTAGCCCCGTGGCTTCTTTGGTGCTGACTGACAGCTCACACCTGACTTCTGACAGTCAGCATCTAGGTATATACCTAAATTTTGACCGTCAAAAGTGACAGCTGCTAAACACACGTTTTTGAAGATCATATGGTTCGGCGTAGGGATACATAATCTGGTCTGGTAACTTTTCAAAGCTGTCAGTCAGCACCAAAGAAGCCGTGGGGCTACTGTAGTTCATGTTTAAAGCCAGGGCCTTCAAGTATTAACGACCCGCTTCGGTGGCCGCATGGTCTAAGACGCTACTCTCGCAGTAAGCCAGTCTTCCTATGACTGGGAGATCGAGGTTCAATTCCGTTCGAGTGCACTGTGGGTGGTTTTTCCTAAATGGTTCTCCACTCACGCAAATGCGAGTGCACTTCCTCTTAATTAAACCTTCTGAATCCCTAAGACTAGTGTAATTAATACATAGGCGTACAACCTGACCGGGTAGTAGGACGCGGTGCTAAAAAAAACTGTCGGAAGAACTAAAATAAAGAGTTGTTTTTTTCTTTCTGTTTGAAACAAAGAAAAGCGTTGCCACTTGCCAGGAATAAGCACGCAATGCATTACGTGGTTACCCCGGGCAACGCAGGGTAGTGTTTGTATTATTTTATATCATATAGGTGTTTATGATATATTTCAAAAGAACCGCAGATCACGCGACTTGACGTATGAATATATGAAAGTGGTTTAACCAAACCCACATGTAAGGGCATACGGACTAAATACCTAATCCATCTGGTATGGTTTTTGTGTCACCAGAAGGTCGGGGGGGTTCGAATCCCAGCAGGGTATAGTGAGTCTTTTTTTTCTTTCCGTTCCGAACGGGGTTCTTACTGTAAATGGTAGTGCATCTCCACTAAATTATACCTTCCTCAACCCGACTCTAGAGCGTAGTTAAATGCGTACGGCCCGGACCGATAGGTCAGATGGAATAAAATAAAATAAAAGTTGTATTATTATTATTATCACCGCGTCTTACTACCCGTTCGGGTTATACGCACTTACGCTAACGTGTAATGGTAGGGTGATTGTGAGATGAAATGGAGGACCTACAGTTTAACGTGGGATCCGAACCACGGTGGAGGCCTGGCATTCCCCACATTCACAAGATGTATTGTCAGAGGTGAAGGAAGGGTTTGGTAATCAGATAAATCTGTGCCGGGACCGAGGATTGAACCCCGGACCTACAGCACAGAAGCCTGACACCTTACCCCCCTAGACCGCCAGGTCACCAAAAGTTGTATTAAAGTTTGTATCTGTCAGGTACTGTTGTTCCTGCCGCAAGAATTAAACTTGGGTGGTACAAGTCATCAGATATCCAAGGTCAGAGTAAAATAATAATAATAATGTGGGACTTTTTCTACACATCCTACGCCAACCAAGTTTTCTGACGGGATTTTTTTTCACCATCGCCATATTTGTATTCCCATACTGAATACACCGCATTGTACAATGAAAAATACGAAATATTGACGGAGGTGTTGTCTGTCCTTTGAATTTCTCTCTCCCCCCCCCCCTTTCTTCTCCTAATATCCTCGCTCCCACCACAAACCTACCTCTACTCTACAACACCCATCTGTGGGCGCCATTTTCATGGCCTTCTTACCAGTTCTCCCTCCGCGGTTCAAAAACGTGGGGAGACCTGTTTGGAATGCGGGGAGGTAGGTACCAACCTGAAGACATGAAATGTCACTGTTTCCCAGCGCGTGAAGATGGTCATGTGTGATTTATTATTATTATTAACAGAATTAATTGGATAGGAACCGTTTTAACTGTAACATAAAAAAAAAGTTGTAGATGAAAACGTTACTTTGTACAATACTAGTTCGTTTTCCTTTAAATATTTCCCGCAAATCCATAACACAGAAAACAGATTTTATTTTTGTTTTTTAAAATTCTGTGCTGGAGGTCCGCGGTTCAATCCTCGGTCCCGGCACGAATTTATCTGATTGACAAACCCTTCCTTCACCTCTGACAAGACATCTTATGAATGTGGGGAATGCCAGGTCTCCACCGTGGTTCGGATTCCACGTTAAACTGTAGTTCCTCCATTTCATCTCACAATCACCCTACCATTACACATTAGCGTAAGTGCGTATACACCGAACGGGTAGTAAGACACGGTGATTATAAGATGATGATGATGATAATAATAGCAAAATAACATTAAGGAGGGGGAAGTAAGGGACGCGAGAAAAGACCTGTGTTTTCTCAGTTTTTATACCAAAACTTTTTTAGGCCAAAATAAATCAAATATTGCCCCAGTATAAACAGAGTTTAATTTTCTTCCCACGGTGATATCAACAGTTGTTGAATATCTATAAAGGGTGTCCTGGAATTTAATGACAACTTTTTCTCTTCCTTTAAAAAGTTTGTCATCTAATACCGCTATGCCCATAACAGATATTCAACAACTATCACCGTGGGAAGAAAATTAAATTATATGTTTCTACTGGGGCAATATTTGATTTATTTTGGCCTAAAAAAGTTTTGGTATAAAAACTGAGAAAACATAGGTCTTTTCTCGCGTCCCTTACTTCCCCCTCCTTAATGTTATTTTGCTATTATTATCAACATTATCATCATCATCTTATAATCACCGTGTCTTACTACCCGTTCGGGTTGTACGCACTTGCGCTAATTTGTAATGGTCGTGTGATTGCGATATGAAATTCCACAAGTTGTGATTAATACACATCTTGTCAGAGGTGAAGGAAGGGTTTGGCAATCAGATAAATCTGTGACGGGACCGAGGATTGAACACCGGACCCCAGTACAGAAGCCCGACACCTTACCCCTAAACCACCAGGTCACCAGCCTATTATTAAAAGGATTATAAAACACACAATCTCCGGTATAGGCCGTTTTGAAAATAAATCTCTTACTGTTATTTATACTTCTAACATGCTATACCTTAACACAAATATTCAGCACAAGGGTGGTCACGTGGTCAAACGCGTCACTCTCGATATTGACTAAACAGCCGGTGACAATTCGAATTTTGGTCGGATGTACTGTAGGTGTTATTTCCTAAATGTTTTCCCACTCTCTATCCAAACAAATGTGGGTACATATCCAAATTACTCATCTCTTTCCCACTAACGTAAATATGTGGATATCCCGAACGAGTACACAGAAAAAAATCATCATGTAATAAAATAAAATCACATTTTTGTCATACCCTAAACTCCGCTACGTACGAAGGTATCAACAGGGATCGTGGTGACATGGCGGTCTAGGGGTAAGGTGTCGGACTGACCTAGTGGTCTAGGGGTAAGGTGTCGGACTGACCTAGTGGTCTAGGGGTAAGGTGTCGGACTTCTATGCTGGCGGCCGGGGTTCAACCCTCGGTCCCGTCAAAGATTTATCTGATTGCCAAACCCTTCCTTCACCTCTGACAAGACATCTTGTGAATGTGGGGAATGCCAGGCCTCCACCGTGGTTCGGATTCCACGTTAAACTGTAGGTCCTCCATTTCATCTCACAATCACCCTACCATTACACATTAGCGTAAGTGCGTATAACCCGAACGGGTAGTAAGACGCGGTGCTAATAATAATAATAATTGGGATCGAACCAGGTTCTCAAACTTGTAGTCATCATTCCTCACGTGATCATTCACCGGAACGAGCATTGCTCATTTTGACTGTTGTATTTTAAAAAAAAAAAGTTACTTGAATTTTAAATCTATCTAATAGTTCCTTCATCCATATCGGGATGTGAACTTGGTACCCCCCTCTTTCCATCGTGTACCTCTAAAAGACGTAGTAGTAACTTTCGATGTGAGTTGGCTGTTCGTTTGGCGACGTCATGTTCTCCTTTTAAATCCGACCAATGAGGATCGAGCAAGGGCGTTGTTGGCCGAGACTAGAAAACCCGTTAGAAGCGCCGGTCCGAGCAGACACAAGTTCACTTGGCGAGCAGAAAACGAAGAGAGTGGTCGACAGTTTCGTTTGTAGTTGGAAAAAAATAGTTTTGTAATCAGTGAATCATGAGGGAAATCGTTCACATCCAAGCCGGTCAGTGCGGAAACCAAATTGGAGCCAAGGTAAGAAGACATTTACTAACGGGATTAGTATTATTTTATAGGATATACATTCAGAGTTGTTTAATTGATGCGTTTCTGTCGGGGTGTGGTTTATTCAAACAAATACATTTTTTTTCATAATTTATAGACGAAATAAATTATCCGACGTTATTCAATTAAATTGTAACAACTGTATATTTAATAATAAATAAACATTTGAGTGACTAATATTTTCCTAGGATGGGTCAATAAATTTTACTAGGATGGGTCAATAAGCATGTTACAAAGTTGTTTTTTTACGTTTCGTCAAATAACGTCCAATTAAAAACAATAGTGAATTAAAACTTGGTGTTTTGGGTTGGTTATTATATTTAAATGGCGATTTCAAAAAGTAAATGGGGTTGAGTATCCATAACAAAAAATAAATATTCTTTATAAAATGTTATAAGATTATTAAATAACAATCTTAATTTATCATGTAGAATTTATTAAATAGCTGACGTGTTTAGTTTATTATTCGGAGAAAAGTTCTTACGACTTGAAATATTATAAATTGGCGGTTAAAAAATTACGTTACTTTGGGGGGAAGTGATCGTTAAAAAAAGCGGGTGATATCAGCAATGGCGGTTGGAGACTATTTTTTTATGCAGACCAATGGCAGGAAGTTCTCTAGACGATAAAGCAGTGAATGGCCACTACCCGTCTTAACGAAACTGCCATCGCTTTATCAAATTAGGTAAATCTAGCGACACTCTAGTTATGTGTGGAATGCGAGTTTATTTATTTTCCAATCCAATTTTTTTTAGAGAAGTAAATTTTCATGAAGGCCATATTTTTACCAAACATGTCTTAGTGTCAGTTACAGTTTCGGTCGCCGCCTTTTAAGGTTTTAACTCTCCCAATAAGACTAGACCGATGACTAGATATTGGTTCGAATATCGGGCAGGTGTAATGGGGTGTTTTTTTACTCTCCCACCACGCAAATGCGGGCTCACTTCCTCTTAATCCCTAAAACCACTAGCGTATCAGTACTGATAGTAAGTCACGGTGCTTAAAGAAATGTATTTTAAATGGGGTACGCCATATTTTGTTTAATTAACTCAGGATGTACAGTGCATGAGATAAATTTAGTGTGATTGTAATCTGTGTGACATGTTTTAAATTTCTCAAGTGTGCCAGTTTTTTTTAGAGCGTCAGGGAACTTCACAACTCACCACTGTCCTCACAATTCAACATGATCACTTGGCCACATTTGACTGTTCTATTAGACTAGGGGATTTCTTTTCCTTGCCGTCTAGACTGTTTCCAAATTTAAATACTTTGACCATTTAATTTATAACTCAAATTGTTGTGTAAATTAAGACCTATATACCGAGCCTTGTACTGTTTATAGTAGCCTGACCAGTATTACACGAGTTGCTTTAACTATTAAAATGTTAGTAACTTTCTTCGGTGTCCACATGGTCTAAGGCGTCACTCGTGTTGACTACCAATGACAGAAGGATCGGGGTCCAAGTCTCGTTCGGGTATAAGTGTTTTTTCATAATGGTTTTCCATTCCTCCACGCAAATGTGTGTGCACTTTCTCTAAATTCTATCTTCCCTGTCCCTAACACTAGTGTATATGTGTATAACCTGAAGGGATAGTAACACAAGGTTACAATGTTTGTACCAGGATCCTTGCATACTAATCCAAGTAGTGTGTTTTAAGAAAGGAAAGCACCATTCCCCTTAAGAGAATTCCTATTGACTGCTTTGTTTGGACCTAATTCAAGTTGAAAGGCAAGATAAGACCTTGACATTCTTCTTTCGATTATAATTACAGGATTCAGAACTATCACACGTACGTTGACGTTAATATATCAGTTTTATAAGTAAAGGTGATGTAGGTTACGCTAATGGGGTAGGACTGAGGGATATTTTGTAGGAAATGTACTCCACATTTATGTTGAGAGAGTACATCGTTCCTAGCACTACAGCGAGCACCAGACCGCACGGGTGCTTAACCTTTTTTATTACTTGTGGCCCCCTAAATATTTTAAAATATTTAAAAAAACTGCACGTGGCTTAAATTCATGTTTTTGACTACTTAAACAATATGAGGATATATCTTTATCCCTGTATGTATTGTTGATTTGTTTATTTTAATTGTTTGTGTAGAGATAAAATTTAAATTCATTTTTTTAAAGATTTCCGCCATCAAATGTGGGTGCACTTCCTCTAAATTCATGCTTTCCTGATCCCTAACACATTAGTATAATTAGTACATCAGATGTGTAGCCCGATCTGTTAGCGATACGTGCTAACTAAAAAAATTAGTATCCTTCACAATTTCTGGCCATAGTGAGTTTTTACTCTCCTCGGCGTAAATAAAATTTGTGTCAAATGGTATTTGTGATGGAAAGGATTATTCTCTCTACAGTAGCCCCGTGGTTTCTTTGGTGCACACAGCCGACTTCTGACAGTCAACATTTAGGTATAAACCTAATTTTGACTGTCACACGTGACAGCTGCTAAACACATGTTTTTGCAGATCATTTGATTCGGCGTAGGGATACATAATTTGATCTGGTAACTTTTCAAGCCGTCAGTCACCACCAAAGAAGCCATGGGGCTACTGTGGTGAACTAAAGGGGTTATTGTCCGGGTTGAAGATGGCTATTCTGGACATCTGTTCAAGAGTTTGTCTAGCTGGGCCTGACAGCCATGTTGAGTGCTTGCAATAAATCTCAAAAGATTAGAACTCTTGTAGTAAGCATTATTTTACTACCTGCGCTCGTAAAGCACCGCTAGACCATCGAAATGTATTTAAATTTTAAAGACAGGGTTTGAGTTCCCACAGAAAATCCTATTAGACGTTTAACTCAGGAAAAATAGATAACTTATATAAGATAAGAGTGAGGGACTTACTTCAATGCTGGTTTACCAATGTTAATACTTGTATATATTTTATCAAACAAAAATTAGCCTTTCCTATTTATATGTGTGGTGTTCCCAAAGGGTGGCATGCGGGCTACTTACCCTACACCCCAATAATTTCCTGGGTGCTCCAATGAATTGTCATTAGAAAATACACTTGACATTGTTATAGCTATTGATATGCATCAAAGGAGACGTCTGTAGACCTGACGTAATTGACGAGAAATTAGATCTAGTAACTTTTAGCTGTCAGATTATGAAGTTCGCGGTGGTTTCAAGACAGGAAAAACTTGTTAAAAGTTGGTGAGTTTAATTTTACAAATAAGGGGACATCTGCAAATTAAAATATTATACAAAAGGACAACTAAAACTATTGTATATCTTATATAAACGAAATGCATCGCTTAGACGTGTTTTTTTTTATCTCACAGGAAGTGGTTGTATGGTCTGATTTTAATACTGGATATAATAGGAAATGTCAGCTTATGTGGCCGCATGGCCTAAGGTGTTATTCTCTGCCGGTGACTGGGAGATCAAGGTTCGACTCTTGGTCGGGCTTAAAGTAAGACGCGGTTCTGTCACTTTCCGTAGGAAATTTTAAGAATGATCTGATGGGAAACTGCAGGTATTAAGACAAGTTTTACAAACCCCTGAAGTTTGAATGGCTCGTTCGAGTGTGGCCCACCTCGTCTCAAGTAGGTGTGGTGTGCGGGGTATTGACCAGATATGACGTCATGAGCTGGATGGTGCGTTGTGCCCATAATAGGCTTGTCTGGTAAATACCAGCCCATGCACAATATTCGTGAGCAGAACTACTACTATCTTAGACATCCTTACGTCAGGCTATTGCTTAATGTCTTTGAGCTGGTATTAATGTCCATCAAATATATTTTAAACTAAATGGTAGTGTTGGTACAACCACTCCCCCCTTTTTCACTGATACATTTCTAAATGCGTACACAATATTGATTTGAAAACAAGGAAATTAATCCGTCACGCAGTGGTAGGCAACATAAGGCCTGCCCGCCGACAAGATGTTTGTTACCTGGCCCATAAAATATTTAGCAATTGTGTCAAAAACAGAAAACTAATAATTTAAAAGGATAGAAATGGGATATTTTTAAAAACCAATATGGCCCATTTGACGCTCTTGTTTAAACTGGATTTCTGGTGACGGGAGATCGGGGTTTGACTAAAGTATTCTTTTTAATATGGACAGCCCTAAAGGGGTGGGACTTGGTTCAAATGTTGAGTGACACGGGTGTCAATTAAGATCTATTTTTATAGAACTCATGTTTAAGTTTGCAACACGGGTGAAGTTGACAGTTTATTTTAAAGTTTGCAACCCGGGTGAAGTTATATTATAATATAAATCGTTCATTTTTAAGTTGGCAGCCCGGGTGAAGTTGATTGTAACGTCCCCTCATTTTGTTGGGACCCCTGGATTTAATTTAATTGCCGGATTACGCGAACCTACCTTGTTTGCATTGATGATAGAACTTTCTGACTACATTCCCTGAGAATACTGGTCTTGTGTTGATCTGACTATCGTAATGTTGGTAGCATTGATCCTAAATTTCACTCTAACAGTTTTAATGTAAATAAAACTGTTTGGTTTTGAACACAAGACTAGCTAATATCTTACAACCTAAAGCCATGTAGATGGTGTAAAATTCACGCTCGACAAACCAAACGCCTTGGCTACCATTAGAAACCCACTGTTGGTTTAAACTGCTTGTACCCAACTCTAACTGTACTTGGACCCGTATCAGTGGGTACCCGGTTTGGACGAGTCAAATTAGTGGTTTGTTAGTGACAAGGACAAGATCTAGTGTCCCGGTTGGGGGCACCGTTAGTAGTTTTTAAAATAATATTCTTCCAGGATTGTGGAGTGGTTTGGGGTGGAGTCGGTAAAAAATTTACTCTGGCTTAAAAATAAAACCTAATATTTTTGGTTCTACTTCTTTTTTTTCACCAAAAGGCCAATATTTGTAATTTGGTTTGACAAATTTATTCAAATATAAATTCTCAAGGCCAAAAAAGCTTCCCATGGAGTAATCTGGATCAGAGCATTTTTACTGCAGTCAATTAATTTATTACTAATTAATATACATTATCTATTTATGGAGTCGGGAGTTGAAAGCTTGGTGTAGCGATTTCTCAGCCCTATTTATCATATTATCGTAATTAATGGTTCGAACCAGTGGTAGATGAAGGAAAACATCTTGTAGTCTCCAAACCTCGGGTCTCCCGATCATAACTCGCTTGTAATTTACTACACAGCATTTGATAACAATGGTTGGTGTATTTAATCCTAATTATTGGAATGAAATTAATCCAGCCCAGATTTTAAACTTTCGTTTTGTTTCTGTGAAGTTTATCGCACGGAAAGTGTTCTAAGAATTACGGGTGACCTGGCGGTCTAGGGGTTAGGTGTAAGACCTTTGTGCTGGCGGCCGGGGTTCAATCCTCGGTCCCGGCAAAGATTTATCTGATTACCAAACCCTTCCTTCACCTCTGACAAGACATCTTGTGAATGTGAGGAATGCCAGGCCTCCACCGTGGTTCGGATTCCACGTTAAACTGTAGGTCCTTCATTTCATCTCACAATCACCCTACCATTACACATTAGCGTAAGTGCGTATAACACGAACGGGTAGTAAGACGCGGTGATGATAATAATAATAATCTAAGAATTACCTTATTGAATGAAGGAGGGTTATTGACCAATATTTTTTTTTTTAATTACATAGGACAGTTTTTACCCCTCTTTTAAAGCTATTTTAAGACTGTCTTTTCCACCTGAACTGGTGTCATCACAGCTATATTTAAACGTGACATCACTTCA
This sequence comes from Timema douglasi, assembly GCA_901482245.1. NCBI lineage: Eukaryota > Metazoa > Arthropoda > Insecta > Phasmatodea > Timematidae > Timema > Timema douglasi. The sequence continues at coordinate 49,193 of CABEEJ010004973.1, forward strand.
CGAAGACGCGTTAAGTAATCTAATTAGCATTCTCTCAAGTAAATATAACTTGACAGCCCGTAGAACCTCTTGGCTTTGTACTATTTTTAAACCCAACACGGTGCATGATAGATCAGATACATTTTGTCATTGCCTGAAATTATAACCTAGGATCGTGTTGAGCTCTACTGCTGAGGACGGAGATCGAGGTTCGAATCTCGGTCGGGTGAACTGGGGGTGGTTTTTCCTATATGGTTTTCCACTCTCCCACGCAAATGCGGGTTCACTTCCTCTAATTCTACCTTCCCAAGTCCTAATCCATTAGCGTAATTAAAGCGTATAACCCGAACGGGTAGTAAGACGTGGTGCTAAATATATTATAACCTAGGACTTGTAACAATAAGCAAAGTGTTGGACTGAATTAAGGGTCACAAATAGATGTTTTACAAAGAAACTCGCGCATATAAAACTAGGAAGTTACTCAGTCAGGTGTGCTGGGGTTTTCCCACTTTTCCTCCACGCAAATGTGGTTGGTTACACTTACTAACTCATAAAACCATCCATTAACATAATTAATACAGTCGTATAACCCAAACGGGTAGTAAGTCGCGGTGCTTTTTTCTTCAATAACTAACCCTTTTCCATAATTTTACTAGAAGTCGTGGGTTTTATTTATATTTTCTGTCAAATTTTTCTGCTTCTAAATATATGTACAGTAGCCCCGTGGTTTCTTTGGTGCTGGCTGACAGTCAACACCTAGGTATATACCTAAATTTTGACTCGGAAGTGACAGCTGCTAAACACATGTTTTTGCAGATCTTATGGTTCGGCGTAGAGATACATATGTTCCGGTAACTTTTCAAAGCCGTGAGCTGTCACTCAGCACCAAAAGAAGCCGTGGGGCTACTGTATGAACAATTAGTCCAACAGTCTCATGAATTGAATGTAACTTCCTTGTTCCAGTTTTGGGAAATCATCTCCGACGAGCATGGTATCGACCCAACAGGCGCCTACCACGGCGACTCAGACCTACAGCTCGAGAGGATAAACGTCTACTACAATGAGGCGTCCGGCGGCAAATACGTGCCCAGGGCCATCCTCGTCGACCTCGAACCCGGCACCATGGACTCGGTCCGATCGGGACCTTTCGGACAGATCTTCCGGCCAGACAACTTTGTGTTTGGTCAGAGCGGTGCGGGTAACAACTGGGCCAAGGGTCACTACACGGAGGGCGCCGAGCTGGTGGACTCCGTCATGGACGTCGTCAGAAAGGAGGCCGAGAGCTGCGATTGCCTGCAAGGGTTCCAGCTGACACATTCCCTGGGCGGCGGCACCGGCTCTGGCATGGGCACGCTCCTAATCTCCAAAATCCGCGAAGAATACCCCGACAGGATCATGAACACATACTCAGTTGTCCCCTCGCCCAAAGTATCTGACACAGTCGTCGAACCCTACAACGCGACGCTGTCAGTCCATCAACTGGTAGAAAACACAGACGAGACTTACTGCATCGACAATGAGGCTCTGTACGACATCTGCTTCAGGACTCTGAAGCTCACCACCCCGACCTACGGCGATCTCAACCATCTGGTCTCCCTCACCATGTCCGGAGTCACCACTTGCCTCAGGTTCCCCGGCCAGCTGAACGCCGACCTCCGAAAACTCGCAGTCAACATGGTGCCCTTCCCACGCCTGCACTTCTTCATGCCCGGGTTCGCCCCCTTGACCTCCAGGGGCTCCCAACAGTACAGAGCTCTCACAGTCCCCGAGCTAACCCAACAGATGTTTGACGCGAAGAACATGATGGCCGCTTGTGACCCCCGGCACGGTCGTTACCTCACGGTCGCGGCAGTTTTCCGCGGCCGCATGTCCATGAAGGAGGTCGACGAGCAGATGTTGAATATCCAGAACAAGAACAGCAGCTACTTCGTCGAATGGATCCCCAACAACGTGAAGACCGCCGTGTGTGACATCCCTCCCCGAGGGTTGAAGATGTCTGCCACGTTTATCGGCAACTCGACCGCCATCCAGGAACTGTTCAAGCGGATCTCCGAGCAGTTCACCGCCATGTTCCGCAGGAAGGCTTTCTTGCATTGGTACACTGGTGAGGGTATGGACGAGATGGAGTTCACAGAGGCCGAGTCCAACATGAACGATCTCGTGTCCGAATACCAGCAATACCAGGAGGCCACCGCCGACGAAGACGCAGAGTTCGACGAAGAACAGGAAGCCGAAGTTGATGAGAATTAAGTATGTCAAAAACTTGATTAAAAAAAAATCATCAAAATTTCCATTACCAATTGTATTTTTTTGTAAGCGACCCTGTTTGAGAAATGGCTGATGATTGGCATTAATTTCTATATACATTTTGGATTAATATTTCTTGTGTAAACTTTCCATGACTTTTCTATAATTTTTTTTATACTTTTGCACTAATTTAAGAAATTGATGATACCGATTTGCGCTTGTATTCTTTGAAATTGAAGAATAAATAAAGCACTTTTCTTATGTTTGATTATAATTTTACATTCCTAAATTGGGAAAAAATTAAGACTGAATGATTATAATGTTTACTAGATATCTTCATGCTAATTAAATGATTATGCTTTGTATACTTGAATCATATTTTATCATGAATTATTATTGAAAATTAAACATGATTGCCAAACCAGTTTTGATTACCTCTCATTTCATGTAATGTTCCCACTGGTTTTAAAATAGTAAATAACTTTATTTTTAAAGAATATATTATAAAAGTTTTTAACACCTTTAGTAAATTCTGGGGGTGAACTTGAGTGATGCTTCCCACCCCCCACCAACCCCTTCCCACCATTTGTAATTGGGGTCATTGTACCCCTTGACCTCCATGGGGTACACGGATAGAATAGCAAAAAAAGGAAATGGGTAACTTATAACTCAAGATTGGTATTTAGAAACAAGTGGGGGGGTGGGGATAGGAATCGTACATAATCTAGCACTGGTTGGTGTTTTCAATCGACAATTTCCTATGTTCTTAGGATGTATCGACCTGTTCTGGTCTCATACCTTAATTCAGTAGTGTACCGAGTTAGAGTATCAGGTTCGATTCCCGGCATGGCCGAAAAATGTACAATTGGTGAAATGTGGGTTTTCTCTTTCAGTGAAAAATTAGCGGGTGGTGGCTGTTGGTTCTCTTCAATGTGTCTTGTGCTGACATGATTGGGCAATGGGTTATAGTGCAATACAGCCAACCGGTACTACAGGATGTCTACCATCCGGGGAAAACTGGGAACAAGTCGGGAATTTGGTAAATCACAAACATCCAGGAAAATATTTTACTCAAAATATGAAATACGATAATTAATAAATTGTCATTTTTTTTTTGTTCGTAGCGATGTAATATATTTTTAATTCCTAGTAAAAAAAAATTTAATTCAAATTTTAAAACTTATTATTCATAAAAAGATTAATAGAAAAACGGGGGGGG
>CABEEJ010004974.1:0-15001 GCA_901482245.1 Timema douglasi
AAACTCACTGTAAAACATTGTGTATTTTCTTTTATTATATTATTATGCCCGTGCGAAGCCGGGATGGGCTGCTAGTATTTTATAAGTAGTGATAGTATCTATCAAAAATTACGCCAGATAATATGAGCTAATCTATAAATAAGTGAAAGTAGATAGAGTAGTTATTCCGGGTGTCAGATAGGACCCTATGAATTAAAATTGGCCTGTAGATTGATAGAAAATCAAGTATATTAAGAGTAGCATCGGTTGGTGTCTTGATAAGACTGTTTATAGTGACGGGGAGGTCGGAGTTTGAATACCAGATGGGTGGCTTGAGAATATTTTTGATGAATGGCTACCACGCTCCTCTCACGCAAATATGGGAAACTCTCGCTAATTCATCTTTGCCCAATTATTGTAGTTTAGGGTGAATAGCAAGAGGTGGTGAAAAAAATTGGGGCGTGGTAATTTGATGATAGAAAGGACAGTACGTCGGTATTACAGTTACAACATTTACCAAAATTGATTTTATATATTCATACCTCAATAATAATAATATTTAGCACCGTGTCTTACTACCCGTTCGGGTTATACGCTTTAAGTACTAATTACTCTAATGGATTGTAAATTGGGAAGGTTGAATTAGAAGAAGGGAACCCGCATTTGCGTGGAGGGAGAGTGGAAAACCATTTAGGAAAAACCACCTTCAGTTCCCCCGACCGAGATTCGAACCTCGATCTCCCCGTCCTCAGCAGTCGAGCTCAACACGACAAGCGCGTTAGCCAACTACGCCAACCGAGGCGGGTTTCATACGTCAAGCTATATGATTTTAATATGTCACGTTTAAAAGATATTATCAATACCTTTAAAAATAAGAGACCGTTAAAGTACTGCGTAAGCATATTTTAGGACATTTAGGAACCCCTCACCTCCTTTGTAAGCAAAAATAAGTAAACAAGTGACCCACACACCTTTATCTTCCTCTACCTACGACAAGACGTGTATTAATCACAATTTGTGAGTGTGGGGAATGCCAGGCCTCCACCGTTGTTCGGATTCCACGTTAAACTGTAGGTCCTCCATTTCATCTCACAATCACCCTACCATTAAAACATTAGCGCAAGTGCGTATAAACCCGAACTTATAGTAAGGCGTGGTGATAATAATAAATAGTAAAAATAATCAATATTGTACATAAAAAAAGTATTTTCTAATAGCTCTTCATAAATTATTCGTACTCTAAGCTATAAATGTATTAATTTTCTTAACGTCAACCTGATCTTTCCAACTTATCTTGATACATTTTTGATTTCTATGAACCTAAGGAGAAAATTACTGCGCCGAAGTATTGTTACCTAAAAGTTAAATACAATAAAAAGTAAACAAAAGAGTTAATTTCAAATAAAATACGGAGAATTGCGTTTCATAAGAAGATATTTAAGCTCGGTAATATTTGACTTTATCAAAGAGTGAAATGATATATTATCAACGTTACCTTATCAACATCATAATATAATGCTGTTACTCTTTAAAATACATTTAAAATATATTTTTTTATCATATTAGAATATGTGAAACTTGAGCTCATCGGATGATGCGAAATATTTAAGTTTTTTTTATCTTTTCAAATCCCTCTTTTTCCCCAATTATTAAAGTGTTTTTTTAGATGTTGGAGAGAAAAAAATGGACGTATTATTATTTAGGAGAGAAGCATCTACTAAAAAGGCCATTACCATAATAAATATAAACATTTAATCTAGTCAAAGAAACAAAATACAGGAAAATTGAAGGTGAAGACGAAACAATGAATGAATATACAATGGTTTGGAGGGAGGGGGGGGATTATTAAAGATGAAAGCCAAAATTTCTTTCGCAATTTTTGCGTTTCGTCTTTGTCGACTCTCCTACATGGTCTCTGTCACCAATAAGTATATTTATAATCAGCACGTGTTACATCATAAATAAGGGGTAAGTATGAGGAAGGTAGATTAGAATAAGTGTGTCCACATTCACGTTGAGAATATATGCGAAACCCACAGTGATAAATCACTTAAGGGAAACCACATCCAGTGCATCCAGTTGAGACTTGAACCTTGTCTTCCACATTAATGGCAACCCAGTATATTGTAAGTCTGACATCTTAGACCACGTTACCAAACCAGGCATTTAAAACCTTTTTGATTATTATTTTTATTATTATTGTGGCGAGGTGTTCTCTCTCGACTAATGATAATAATAACAGTAAACATTACTTGCCTCGGTGGCCGCATGGTCTAAGATGTCACTATCATGTTGTAATATACTGCTGGTGACAGAGATATTGAGGTACGATCCCGGTTGGGTGTAACGAGGGGTGGTTTTTCCTGAATGGTTTTTATCCATACCTTCACGCAAATACGGGTGCACTTCCTCTAAATTCAATATTCCTAATCCCGAACGAATTAGTCTAATTAGTACATATGCGTAAGACCTGAATAGATAGTAGGACGCGGTGCTTAAAAAACAGTAAAATTTGATGGAATTAAATTGGACATGAATAAATTTAGACAATTTATAAACAAGGCTCTAAATAAGGTATCCAAGGTGTATTTTTTATTCACACATATTTTATAAAATGTAAGTTTCATGAGCTACAATCATTGAACTCTGAGATTACAGCTTATAACAGAAATGATGTTTTTAATCAAAATAAATAAAATATTGCTTCATTAAATACATCTAGTTAAATTCTCTATATAAACATTTATTGAATATTTGTCAAGAAAATCCTGAAATTGAATAACTTTTTATCTTCATTCAAAAGGTTTCTCATTTAATGCCGCTATGCTCATGACAGATAATCAGCAACTGTTGATATTGCTGCGTGTAGAAAATTAAACCAAATACATCTACTGAAGCACTCGTTTATTAATTTTGTCCAAAAACATTTTTGTCATAAAAACAGTAAAAAACACGGACTTAAACCCGTGATCCTTTCCATCCCACCCTAAAAGGACTTTGCCATTTTTTTTACAACCATTCGACAGGAATACTAATACTTCTGGGACAATTTTCACGTTACGGTGCAGGAAGCCTCCAATTGGAGCAATGACGCAACTGTGCTGCCCTTATAAAGGGGTGGTGAGCACATTGTACTGAGTCATCCCTTGGGATGGTTGTAGTCCAGGGTGGTATTACTGTAGTGCAAGGGGGTGGTAGTCAGGGGGTATTATTGTGGCGGAGGGAATAAAGCAGTTGATGAGAGAAGGGAAGGGCATTACCCTTCCTTGTCAAGCCACACCCTTTTCAAATTACTCCACACTCACTCGCGTGCCTGCATGTTCTTTTTTTTTACTCTCCCCCTTCGTGGGAAACGAATGCAAGGAGGAATATGATAAGAGGATACGTAGCATGCGTGAATTTTTAAGACTATCCTAGATATATGCGTGCTAAAAAAAGTTCGTATATTTATTATTCTCTTCTTACCCCCACGTACTCCGAGAGCCCCGTCAATGACAAACCAGACGAGCTTGACTTGTACTCAACGTGCCAACCATGAGAGTCACTTTTATTCAAACCAAAAAGAGGCAAAATATTTGTTATTTTAAATTTCGATGTTGGAGTTAACATTTTCACTAGAGTGTCAATCAAATGCAAAACCCGAATCAGGGGTCATTACGTGTAAGGTGTGAGATACGCAACCTAGTGGATTGCCTGTTAAGAGAAGGTCGAGGTCCGAATCTCGGTTGAGTCCACTGGATGATGATTTTATCCATAATTTATATATTTTTTGTGGTATTTAAACCCCTTTCAACTCTAATGTGAGTTCATTTCATGAGAGTCCCTAAGCTACTCTTAAATTACCTACCCCTTAGATGAAATAGTTAATATCCTTGCTGTTGAACTTTAGCACTCAATATTGTGGAGTTTTTCTGTCATCATAGCAATCTCATTATCTATACAAAAAACAAATATTTATAGCACTACCTAGAATAAAATAAAGGCTCCAAATATGTAAAGAGCGTCTCCCTGATACTTCTGGCATGAATCAAAATGTATATTGCTCAATTTGAAATCCAAGGAACCTCTACGGGATATGGCTGCAATGTAGATCCATTTAGATCTCCTGAACTTGCCTACACAAGTCTTGACGAGTGTTTTAATTAACTCCCTGGACGAAGAATGCAGGAGTCATGGTGTGCCAGGAGCTGTCAATCTGAGGCTCAAGAGGAAAACTACCCCTAGGTCTACCAAACGGAAAAAAAACCCACCCCATCAAATCGCCGGCGGTAGTAGAATTTAACATTCAAGTAATATATATCATTTGATTTATTCATTATAAAATTTATCCAAAAAGTTATCAAAAGCGTCCAATAATACTTCTTTATGGATTACTGTATAATTTATATTTGCATTGTAGATAAAACCGACTAAGAATGTAAATACAATTCTAATTATAACCCCCTCCCCCCCACCATTGTGGTAATATGAGTTTCCATTTCTCAAATAACTGGCTTCCTATGAAAATCAGACTTTATAAACTATTTCTCCAAACTTTAATGAAGCATTATTGGTAAACTAAACAAAGCCTTATAAAAGGTAAGTAAAGGCCGATGATCACCCATAATATCACGTCAAACTCTGCGGGTTTTTTTTCAAACAAATTTCTCACTATTCAAACATATCTTATGATTAATAAAACTCGGTGGTACGTACTCCCTGGAATCCCTAACATACTTTTGGAGGTACGTGTACCGCAGTTTAAGAAACATTGGATTAAAGACAGATTTAAACTCTGGTTTCCTAGCCAATGTTTAAAGACCCTTGAAGCAAATTTTAAAAATATGAAAAGTATTTTAAATAACTCATTTAACATCGAGGCTACCAACGACTTTATCTAGAGGGTTGGGATTATGAGGCTAATTTAGAGGAAGTGCACTCGCACTAGCTTGAAGAATGCATTAAATCACATGCGGTTGGCTAAGATTGGACCCTCAATTTTCCGTCACTGGCAGTTTCATATCCCGGGTGTGTGACGCCTTTGACCACGTACACACTGGTGTGATTTAAGAAATAACAATTTTATATGAGCCATTGAAGCGCTTTAAGATGGGAAATTAGGGAACACGAGTTAAGGCCAGTATTTTTGCAATTTTTAAATACAAGCTTTTTTTTTGTCAAAAGAAATAAAATAATTCTCCACTAGAAAAACATAACTTAATTTTGTTCACATGGTAATCTCCTGTTCTTTAATATCCATCGAGAATGTCCTGGAATTTAATGACAACTTTTTCTCTCCATTTAAAATGTTGATCTAATGCTGCTATGCTCATGATGGATATTCAAGAACTGTTGATATCACAATAACTGTTAATATCAGCATGTGAATAAAATTAAATTCTATGTTTGTACTGGAGAAATATTTTATTTACTATGGTCGAGCAAATGTTTTGCTCTAACAACTGAAAAAAAGTTTCCCTTAACCTACGTTCCCTACACTCCCACCTTAAAACCTGAAATTCAACTCGTGAACCATTCATCACCTGCGTTTACAGCAAGTATAAACAAACTAAGGTTTGATTTTTGTAGTAGAAACCTTTTAGAAAACACCAACTTCTTTTAAGTTTACATGCATAACATTTTAATAAAGTTTTAGTGTTATTTTATAGGTATTGATAACATCGGTTAAAAGTGACAGATGCAGATCATATGACTTGACGTATGAATACGTGAAAGTAAATCTAATAACTTTTCTAGCTATCATAAACGGTTTTTCCTGTGAATATTGGACTGAATATTTCTACCGCACCGAGAATTAAGTCAAATTTTCTCAGGACTGATTAGTCATTGTCTGAAGCACATCACCTCGATGCTCCTGAGCACAGCCAAGGCTTACAGTATTTTTTTTTAACTTGGTAAGAATAATTACTACTTTTCTCCATTACTCTGAAGGAGGAGGACTGTGAGGAGATATTATAACCCTCCCTTTAGAACGAACTCACCGCCAGGAAAATCCTGTTCAGATCTTTCGAGGACATATAAAAAAAAGTAACATCAATGGGAATAAATAAATTCAATAATGGGGGATTGTACGTATAACCCGAACGGGTAGTAAGACGCGGTGCTAATAATAATAGTGGGGGAAACCACCGGACTAATAAGTCAATCAGTATATAGCAGTTGTCACGTGACTGCGCATATAGGGGGGAATAGGATTTGAACCCCACCCTCCCGCGTGTTGTTCAGTCATCCCCCAGAGGGTGCATTTAACTGGGCATCACCCTCGAGTAAGCAGTACAGACGTGATGCTTGGTCTGATGATGATGTCCTTGTGGCGTGGCTTGTGACAATACTGCTCGACCACCATACAATACAGGATTACTGAGCTTTAGAGGTGGAGAGGGGTCGATTTAGAGGAGTGGGAGGCGATGAAAATCCACCACCACTCTTCTCGCGTTATGATACAACCAATTTTTGGGCTCGTTTGTTGCCCGAAGCTGAGAGTCACCCCCCACCCCCATCAACCTGTCCACAGTTATTACGAGGGGGACTTGCTTGCACGCTATGTTACAGTCTAGTTTATATAGAAATAACCTTTTATAAAACAAACATTGTGTTGTTGTGGTCAACATTGACGACATTTTAATATAATACCAGTGTTGGTTATTTTATATGTGTTGATACCATCTACCAAATGGAAAAGCTGCAGATCACTGACTTAATGTGTGCATACGTGAGGGTGGATCTAACAACTTTTCTATCTGTCAAATAAGAGCCTTCATATGAAAATTGGACTGTACAGCTAAGCATTGTGCGTGGAAACTCTAAAATACGACACAAATATTACTAGTTTTATCAGCTATTGTGATCGTGGGTGAAAGGGTGCTAGGGGAGGGGAAGGGGTGATTATTAGCTCGTACTCGTTTCGGCCAGGTGAATACTTCGCTCGTCTATTTGTCGGTGGCCCAGGTGACGGGTCCCTATAAGTTTTGGTAGCTCTATCTTAAAATTAGTGTTGTTTATTGGCATTGAAAACGATGACTTACGAGAACAAACGTATCAAAACAAAATAAGAGTTTGGTACGAGAGGGGCGAAGTAATCAAAATACACACTGGATGCCATATGGAGTAAGGTAGGAGTGTGGGGGAATAAGAATTAAGGGCAGCATTTTTCGCAATTTTATTTTGTTACAAGAAATCAAATAGTTATCTAGTAGAAGAAACACGTAGTTTAATGTTATTCACATGGTAACCTCAACACTTCTTGAATATCTGTCAAGGGTGTCTTGGAATTTAATGAAAACATTTCTCTTCGTTTAAAAAAATTGTCATCTAATGCCGCCATAATCATCACAGTAGTTAAACAAGTGTTTGTATCACCATATGAAGAACAACTCTCTGTCTCTACTAAAGCATTATTTTTATTTATTTTGGCCAAAAAGATGTATTGCTATAAAAACTGAAAAAAAAAAAACACCGCCCATAACTCGCGTCCGTCCTCTACACCCCCACCGTAAAAGGTCCCCAAGCTGAGAGGTGAGCGTTTACCATGTCTGAGCCTTTATCAGGGTATTGTCGGGCCTACGCTTACCACGGGCCTGACGTGTCAGGATGGCTTCAGGGAACGGATAGACGGCGGCAACATATAGGTGTGAGTTCGTAATTTATAGATGGCTTTGGTTTTAAGGGTTTATAATATCCCTACTAACTACTACAAAATGTGATGTTATAAGTTTACAAAAAAAGATATAAAGAATTTACTTAGGAATCCGCAACAGAACTGGTTTGGTAAGAAATTCTTAACCGATGGCCTGACTGACACACTCGGTGGTCCTACACAGATACGAACCTTGATACCTTGGGCACGACGGTTGCCCTCCAGCTCAAGTACCCGATGACCCGGTGTTCTATCACAAAAAAAACGGGCAGCGTGAGCCCTTAGAACAGATATTATTTTGTCAGCCCTGATAGCTCTAAAACAGAACCTTATATGCTACACATTGGCCTGGTTGCCAAAAACAATGCTGACACAATGTTATGAGATGTCAGCTCTTTCGTCCTATTGTTTAGTAACTAGTCAATACGAGACAACTGGACCAATTTTGTCACTTGCGACTTTAAACACTTATAATGTTAATTTAAACAACCAGCCCGATTTAGGGCAGGGAGATTACAGTATAATCAGGCATAGTCCCGACTGACGGCATTGTGGGTAGTATTTCTTCGTGAAGTTTATTTTCCTACCCTTATTTCGAAACATATACTTGCGCATTTAGCTTATTTTTGTAAATCCCATTTTATTACTAGTCCGGGCTGTACACATATTATATTTTCATTAATTGGGAAGGGATGAAAAAGGTATGCTTTTAGGAGACAAACCTACATTTCAATGTCGGTAGAGTGGAAAACTAATTGAGAAAAAACAGACTCAATACTACCAGCTGGGATTCAAACAGATTCATCCTCCTCACACTAAATCCTTGGACCACAAAATATTTTTGTTTCTGATATTATAGTGACATATGTATTATTTTAGTGCTTACGTATAATATTAAAAATTAAAGCATGACACAAAAACAAACATTGAATTTTTTATATATATATATTTAAATATATTGTTTGCTAAAGCGTTCAATATAAATTGAGTTATTGGCTCTTGTAATTTTTCTTACAGCAATTTCCAAGTTCCTCGTAATTCACCTCCATTCAAACCTATAGCAGGTTTTATTTAGAAAAATAAAATCTATGGGTTGCTTCCAAATAATGTTTTACTATTTTTATAAGGGTTTGGTTTGTTATCCGATTAGTAAAAAGCCAAGCATTAGTTCTAGATGTGAAGTTTGATTAGTACTCTATTGGGCTAAGTTTGTTTATAATTCTTGTACTGATAATAGTGTGTTTAGAAAGGGCGTGTAAAATAGCAACATTAAACTAATATCTCGCTAATATGTTGTACACTGGGACAAGCGTGTCTGAAAAATGCTATTTACAGAAATGAATGCAAAAAAATTCAACCAAATTTATTCGTTAGTTTGAAACAAATGGTGAGCAATAATAAATTAAGTTTATTGTGTACCTCATTTTATTATCCGTCCAGGCTAGCCGCTTATTTAAAATAATCTAGTAAGTAATAGTATATAATTTAGAAGAAGTGTACCCACATTTACGTGAAGGAAGAGTGAGAAACAATTTAAGATAAACCACCTCATTATGCCTGGTTAAGATAAGAACATCCACCTCGGTGGCATAGTTATCTAACGCGAAAGTTTCGTGATGTGCTAGACTGCCGAGGACGGGGAGATCGAGGTTAGAATCTTGGTTGAGTAAACTGGAGTGGTTTTTCCTAAATGGTTTTCCACTCTCCCTCCATGCAAATGCGGGTTCACTTCATTCTTCCCAATTCCTAATCCTTTAGAGTAATTAGTACTTAAGCGTATAACCCAAATGGGTAGTAAGACGTGGTGTTAAGTATTATTATTAGATAAGAACCCCGATCTTCTTGTCACAAAAAAAACCCCTGATATTTGCGCTCATGTGCCCACTGGTGTGGATAAATCAATTAATTCAACTAATAGAACCCTGTAGTGTAGCACACCTACTCCCCTTAAGATGTATTTCTCTAGATTGTCAAGCTAGCTTCTTTTAATGCAAATGTTGGTATAGTTCTAAGCTAGCGAACTTCTGCGAAATCGCTTGCCTAATTTGTAAATAAATGTTCAGATAACGGTACGTTCTTTGACGTTACCATGAGAATTAAGTAGAAATAAATTGAATATTGGAGTAGTTAATCTTTATTATGGCTAATTCATTATTGTTATTGTAAACTAATAGTATTAATTTATTGTTATTGTAAACTAATGATCGCTTCTGTGGTCTAGTGCTCATAGTTCCTGACTACAGTTCCAGAGGTCCCGGGTTCGTTCTCCAACGCTTTAAACATCTATTTGTGAAGTAAGGGGTCTGGAACGGGATCAAACGCAGCCTCGTGAGGAAAAATGAGAGTTACTTGAATAAATAATTAGCAGCTCCGGTTTAGAAAGCTGAGATTAACGGCCAGAGGGCTTGTTGTGCTGACCACATGACACTCTCCGTCCGCAAATGTTGGCAGTATCATCACTAACGGCAGTGGCTGCTCGGTCGGTATAGCTCACTTACGAGCTCATTCAATGGAGTTATTACAGGGGTAGGAAAAATTGTGTATTATTCTACACATGCACGGGGATAGTGACAGTTAAATTTTCATAAGTAAGGACCTTTAGAAAATACAGTTTTCCGGCCAAAGTTGATATTATTTTATTGTTTCATTAGTGTAATTGTATAGGTACTGATAGATCTACTATCTATAAAATTGACATCTGCGAAGAACATGAGCTGACGTATGAATACTATAAAGTTTATCTAGTAGCGTTTATAGATGTCAGATAAGAGCATTTATTATGAAAATTTGACTATCACAGCCCGTGATATCCACAAAAATAGTTTAAAACATACTTAGGAAACATATTTATGCTATATTTTACAGAATCATTTAGAAGAAACGATATTAATTTTGGTTACTACAGTAGCCCCATGTCTTCTTTGGTGCCGACTGACAGCCCACAGCTGACAGCTAAAAGCTTTGAAAAGTTACCAGACCAAATTATGTATCCCTACGCCAAACCATATGATCTGCCAAAACATGTGTTTAGCAGCTGTCACTTCTGACAGTCAACATTATGTATTAAACCTAAATGTTGACTGTCAGAAGTCAGCTGTGAGCTGTCAGTCAGCACCAAAGAAGCCGTGGACTTACTGTATGTCTATCTTCATAATATAGTGAACGGTCGGGCAAAAAAAACAACCTTGGTACAGCAATCATGTCAAGAAAATATTCTCAAATGCCGCTTTGTGAACGCGTGCTTAGGTTCATTACTACTCGTATAGTTGCTTAAAAATCTACCTTCCTCATGCTGTACTCCTAGGTTATATAAGCCACTAATAGTCCATACTTGATTTAGGGTGGGATAGTGAAAATATAAATTAAAATTCAAACCGAATGAAAATTCTGTCACCGTTGAAGAAGAGAAGGATGTAAAGTAAGTCGAGTATTTCGGAGTGAAAGCGACGCCGCTCGTCGCTGGGCAGCTTGAGTATGTCCTCACCACCCTCTGGTTTCATCGTGCTCAACCCCCTAACTACCCTCCCCCTTTCTAGTGGGGAAGAGAGAGTCTCTGTGCAAAGAGCCCATTAAATTCCGCGGCTGTACGGGGATGCGGGGGTGGGGGAAAGGAAAGAGGTTGAGGGCTGTTTTCAATGCCGGAGACGCTGGAGAATGTAAATGCCGACGCTCCGCAAGACAGGGAGGATGATCCCGTGTGACGTAATGTGAGGCGAGTAATTGCTTTTAGGGGCGACTGTGACTCACCACCCACGCCTTCACGAAGGGGTGGTTTCTGGACGATAGAAGGGTTTGAGGGCAATACCAGTCTATGGAGACTGGAGGAAGGAATGGCTGGTGGAGATGAAAAGTCCGAGTGTTGAAGAGATTCTTTGAATTCTAAATGCCCAAATGAATTTTCTTTGGCCTTAAAGTGAGAGGCTTGTGAGCGTGCCAGAATTTGGTCTAAGATGTCCAAATTTGAGCCCCCAAAAGTTATGCTTGAGGTGTTTTTTTGCAATGTTTATAAATAACGCTAATGCGTCTGTTTGGTATTTGCTCTACTCATCTAGTTCTATAGTGACTAATATAGCTAGTGTTTCTAGTGTCTAACAAACAGGCCTAAGGCAATGAGCCATGAAATGTTAATAAGTCCGAAATAAAAAATCAAACACACCCGTACCTGTGGTCACATGATATAAGGCACCGCACTCGAAATATACAGAATTGCTGGTATCAACGAGGTCAAAATTAGAATCCTAGATAAATAAATAAAGGGTTTTCTTGAATGTGTTTTATCACTGTCAATTACCCATGCCCTCTCCCCACTAATGCGGCTGCACTTTTTTTTGCCTTATTTTAAACTACTTTCCTTTACCCTTTCCCGTATACTTGATATTTTATAGTCGTAGTATAAAATTTATTAATAATAAAAAATCTGCACAAACACCTACCTAGAGCTAAATGAGACTGACACCCAACGGTGCGGGTCTCACTTAAATCAAAGAACAGTTGTGTATATCTAGCTCTGCTTATCTTCAACACAAGGCTATCACAAGTATATAAAGGGAGAAGGGATGGAAAGTTTATTTAAAAGGAACTGCACCAACACTCTCATGGATAAAGGATAAAGAAAAAAATTGTATGACCCACTTCCGTGACCGCATAGTCCAAAGTGTTACTCTCGGAGTGACGACACTGGGGATATCGGGGTATTCACAAGAGCTCCAAGATGTGTGAACTGGCGGATAGATCCTTCTTGCGCTAAGCTGCAGCCGTATTATCATATCGCATCGTGCACACCCTATGCCAACAAGGGAGCCGGTGTGAGGGTGCCTTGTAAATGTAAGCTGAGGAAACAAAGAAAAAATTAATAAAGAGCAAGTCCTAATGGCTTTTTATGTTCTTTACAAATGCCTACCAGCTCACTTAGAGTGTTTAATATTGCTCTCAAACAACTTGGACATTATTAGTTTGTATTAATTAAGAATGAGCATTAAGATTGTTGAGTAAACATAAAAACCTTTTTGTAAAGCTTTTAAATTGATAGGACTAAAAGACTAACTAGTCATCGAAGTCAGAGACAAAATTTATATATATCTCTTAAAATTATTAAAAGCTATATATCAGTGCTTCAATTACTCTTTTAGCGATATAAAAACAACAATTTATTAATAAGCTATATTGTGAATCTATTTCTAGATCAATTTTTACTTACTCGCTACCTTATAGGCCGAGAAAGTATTGTGATCGATAAAAAAATTAAGCTCGAAATTTTTATGAATGTTGACGACGTTCATGATCCCCGAATTTTTTTTAAAAAAAGTGTCTTTTCGCAATGTCGTCTGTCTGTCTATCCGCCTGTATGTACCCCGGGCTAGAGTCTAAACTATTTTACAGTTTGGGCTAAAATTTGATATCTAAGATTTTCAAATGGTTTTCCTGAGGGATTTTTGGTATTGGATAGCTAACCCTAAAATTAAGAGTAGTTTCCTTATAGGCGAAAAAATAAAAAAAACCGATTGGTTCAAAATCGATTATAAATATTTTGATTACATTTCGTTTCCACGCTTTGATCAATATTTCAAACGAAATGGCTACTCTCGATTTTTTTCAAAATGAATTTAAGGGTTCAGTTTAAGTGCGTAAATTATAATTTTCAATTGTATCTACGTAATTCTTTTATATATGAAATTACCTTTAATTTCTAATATGTAGGTCTATTTATAATAAGAATCGCACAAACTGATAAATGATAAAGTAACACTTCTTCATCTATTTTCCTGGGGTGAACTTGGAATCTTGTAAAAATTATCTAATCCTGAGATACAACCTTCTTAGATAAGAAATTGGAGACTACTGAAGCAAGTAAAAGTTTGCGTAGATCTAACTGAACGTATAAATGGATAGGCTTGTGTAAATAAATTTGCACAGACTGATTTGCGCAAACTCGTTTGAGCGCCTAATCCCAGCTGGTGAGATGAGAAAAAAAAAAATCGATTTTTTTTTTAAATTGGCTGTAACGATTTTAATTAAATTTCTTTTCTAAACATTGATCAATATTACAAACAAAATAGCTACTCTCAATTTTTCATCAAAATGTATGTAAGAATTCCGTAAAAATGCGTAAAATCTAAATTTTCATCATATCTACGTAGACCTTTGAGATATTAAATTTCTTATCATTGCCAATATGTAGGTATATTAATGTTAAAAATCTTTTATTTGAAATATATTTCTATAAAACCAATAGGTTTCAAGCATTACGCCAGTAAATATATTTTTTAACTTTTCGAACACTCAGATTTTTTTACGGTCGTAATAATTTACCCTAAGCCGAAATATTGATGGATGTCGAAGTTTTATGACCCCCGGAACCCTAAAAGTTGTTTTTGCAACGCCTTCTGTCTGTGTCTCTATCTAACCTTAAAATTAAGAGTAGTTTACTAAAGGACGAAAAGAGAAAAACTCGATTTTCTCAAAATCGACTCTAACGATTTTGTTTAAAATTTGTATGTTGGCGTTGATTAAGATTCTAAACAAAATAGCTATTTTCATTTTCTCATGACAAAAAATGTATAGTACTTTACAGAAGCAGAAATTTCAATATATCTGCAACTATTTTAGATACTAAATAAAATATCATAGCAAAATTGTAGTTATATTAAAAATAAAAAAACTTGTATTTAAAATATATTTATAGAACAGTACTTTCTGAGATATTGGCAAATATATTAATATATAAGTTTGTGATCTTTTGTTGTACAGATATATTACTTAAATTTTAACGCAATAGTCTCTATATCGCCAAAGAGTAAGTCTATCAAAAAATTTGTTCTTTTTCCTAAAACCTCTTAGAGGAAATGTTCGTACAGCAATGATCTAGAATCATTTTAGACTCAATAGTCAATATTTACCTACTTTTTGGTCAAAACTTTTAAACAAGATGACTTGAAGATGTGCAACCCCTGATAAAATGTCAAATTTTTTAACCATAAATGGAAAATTTCAACCGTAAGTCGAAATTTTAATATGAAGTGTTAATCCTTGTGAACCCAATATTGACCTTATTTAATGGTTCAAATATACAAATGAGGATTATAATCCTTTAAAAATAAATTATAAAATTTAAAACTGGGAGTCAAAAAATGTTTTACGTAAGTGTAATGTAGTTTGTGCTCGGGTTGGCTAGTGTATATTATTTCGTTTCACATATTTTATGAGTTTTGAGTAACTATATATATTTTTTGACAATGGAGCGAGAAAGTCCGTGCGGAGTTCCGTACAATTTATTTTGTTTCAATTCCAACTCTTGAAGAACCAATTTTAAGCTATAAATAGGGAAAATGATTCGTTCAAATCGGTGGCTTTATATATTATACTATATATACATATATATATAAATAT
>CABEEJ010004974.1:19045-31488 GCA_901482245.1 Timema douglasi
GCACCGCGTCTTACTACCCGTTCGGGTTATACGCACTTACGCTAATGTGTAATGGTAGGGTGATTGTGAGATGAAATGGAGGACCTACAGTTTAACGTGGAATCCGAACCACGGTGGAGGCCTGGCATTCCCCACATTCACAAGATATCTTGTCAGAAGTGAAGTAAGGGTTTGGTAATCGGATAAATCTGTGCCGGGACCGAGGATTGAACCCCGGACCACCAGTACAGAAGTCTGACACCTTACCCCTAGACCACCAGGTCACCTAAAATGTTAAGATTTTACAATGTTATAACTTGTTTTAATTTTACCTGTTCAATAAATTTAAATCCATTGTATACCAGTGTTAATTGTCAATTATTTCACAATATTAATTTAGACCTCTACTAGCGTTTACTCGTCGCGGCTTCGCCCGCAATAATTGATAAAATCTTTTAATTTTTAACTAAACTTTAAAAAAAATTAAACTAATAATTGATAACTTAAATAATATATAGTTGGTTTACTACGAAATATTATATATGATATTATATAATATATTCTATATACGAAAAGTTTAAACATTAGTGTTGTAAAATTAATGTATGTTATTCCAGTACATACTCTACCAACGTACAAAGTCTCATTCGAATCCGTTCAGCAGTTTTGGCGTGATTGAATAACAAACATCCAAACACACAAACTTCCACATTTATAATATTAATAATATAGTAAGATGTTAATAAATACCAGCAATTTATAAATTGTATGAATTTTTAATTATTTTATCATTGCGTCTTACTACCTGTTCAGGCTATAAGCAAAATTGCACGGAAAAAAAGAATGGTTCTTCCTGTGAACATGAAAAAAGTTGACAAATCTTATATAACAAGAGGGGAGGCCAATAATTTGCTTATTTTTGCTTACAAAAACGGCCAAAAATGTGCTTACGTAATATTTGAACGCCCCTAAACAGCCAACCGCTTCTCTGGTGGAATGGTCTAAAACTGGGTTTCTTAACCGGTGTTCGGTGACCTGCTTACAAGTGTTCCACAGGTGAAATGTGCAACATGACAACAGTACCGAGTGTTGTTGGTCACCATGATTACAACTGAGGCCTACTTACTACGCGCATTGACTTCCAAACCAATAGAATATCGTTTAGAGGTCAGGTGTTTGCAGGAGGGGTGGGGAGGAGCGTCTGTCTCTTTTACAGTAATTAAGCTATGTGTATTTATTTTGTGTGCTGTGTAACAACTTATTGGCGCAAAGTCCATTTTTCAGGTGTATTCGGTTTGTGTGTTGTTTAATATCGCAATATTTCATAGTCCATTTTTAATTTGTATTTGGTATGCGTGCTGTGTAACATCGTAATATCGCACAATTGATAAAATTTTAACAAACAAAAACGCGATTCTGAGCCAAATATTAATGATGGGGCAAGTAAAACTGGAAGTAGTAGTAATGACGTTGCTACAAATAAGTCTCATATAGAAGACAGCATCATACGTAGTAAAATAAGAAATAATAATAGACAACATTCGGGCAAACATATAAGTTTTACATGGACCTATGAGTAAGAATGTCCGATTACCCAGTGGCCTGTATGTGGGGAAAAAATATCTGATAATAATGACTCCTGCTGAGTTGAAATACCATTTTACTACGAAGCACGCCAATCTTGCTTAAAAAACAAAATATTGTTGGGTACATACGGTAAACAAGTACAATATTTTGAAAACACTGCTAATGTTCCCGAAAAGAAACAAACTGCGTCTTATAAGGTAGCTAGATTAATTTCTGTAAAATTTAAACCACATATTATAGCTGAATCTCTTATTATACCAGCATGTTGTGAAATGGAAAAACATCAGACGATACAATAAAAAACTAATATAAGATATGTCCGATAATATCGAAAATTAAGTCACCGATAAACTTTCCAAACGACATTTTGCTTTACAAATAGACGAACTTACTGACATTAGTGACAATGCTCATATTCTAGTCTAGGTTCATTTTGTTAATCAAAACGAAAGAGTGAATCAATTTCTATGCCACAGAGAACTTACCAAACGTACATCACAAGATATTTTTGACTATAGCGTCATGTCTAGAAAATTTTAAATGTCATGGGAGCTGTGTGTAAGAATTTGTATGGACAATGCTCCATCAATGGTAGGCTCTACTATAGGACGCGTTACGCTTGCAAAGAAAATCAAGTCAAATAATATATTTACGGACTACTTTTTGCACAGAGAATCCTTAGTTTCAAAAACATTAACGGCAGCATTAAAATCTGTATTAGATCAAGTCGTAAATATGTCAAATTACATTAAGTTAATAACTTTAAAAGCGTGATTTTTTTTAAAAAAAACTTTGAGTATCTATGAAAACTTAAATATGATGTTTATCCAGGGATAAAGTGCTGTGCCGAATTTTAAAACTTAAAAATTAATTATTGGTCTTTAAAAAAAATTAAGGTACAGATACTTTTATAAAATGTCTTTAAAATGAAGTATCCTCTTTCTCAATAAACTTTGAATCTAGTACGATATTTTTTTTCCTGGTTTTCTCAACAAGCAGTCAATCAGACGTATGTCTCCCTACAAAATCTTTAACTTGGGATTAGGCGATATCGTGTCCTTGACAGGCCTGATCTACCACAGTGTCAACTGAATCACCTCGTTTGAAAAGATTTTCCATCTTGGTGCCAGGAACACAGGAAAGATATTATCATTCACGAGATTAGTGAAATAAGCGGATTGTATACATGTGAGAGATAACAATCACGATGTAGGAAAAACTCTCCCTAAGAAATATGTGTCTTTATTACCAGATAAGATTCTAAGTATCATGTGTGGACCTTCAAATTACGGAAAATCCAAAGCTAGGACTATTCTGATGGAAGAATATGATGGATTAAGATTCCATAATGTATACGTCTACTCTAAGTATTTTGTTTATTTCAAGTTCTCTCGTACTTGAATGAGATGGGTTACTATCCATACTTTGAGAACTGAGATATCCCCACCAACCGAGGTGAAATTTAACTCTGTTTAAATTTTACCCAATGTTGCTTATGATAAACAGAATAGTATACAAGCATATTTCAGTATGGGTGGAAAAATATATATATCTACTTTCTCGCTGTCTTCGAGGTAGAGAAAGTATTGTGATCGTCCAAAAAATCCAACTCGAGATTTTGATGAATCTCAACGTTTCATGACCCCCAGAATCAGAAAAAAAGTGTTTTTTGAATTTCCGTCTGTCTGCCTGTCTGTCTGTACTTCCAACTAGAGCTTAAACTATTTTACCGATCGGGTTAAGACTTGGTATCTAGGGTTTTCATAAGGTTGCCCCGAGTAATTTTTTGAATTGCATATCTAACCCTAAAATTACGGATAGTTTACTGAAGGGCGAAAAGAGATAAAGTCGATTTTCTCAAAATCGGCTATAACGATTTTGATTAAATTTTATTTCTGAACATTTATAAATATTACAAACAAAATGGATACTCTCAATATTTCGATAAAATGTCTTTAAGGGCTCCGGTCTGATGCGTAAATTCTCATTTTGTATCATATCTCCGAAAATATTTGAGAAATGAACCTAATTATCATTACAAATGTGTAGATCAATTTACAATACAAATATTTTAATCAAAGCATATTTTTATATAACCAATAACTTTCAATCTATACGGAAATATATTTATTTTTTTAACTTTTCAGGGTGACCTGGCGGTCTAGGGGTAAGGTGTCAGACTTCTATGCTGGCGGCCGGGGTTCAATCCCAGGTCCCGGCAAAGATTTATCTGATTACCAAACCCTTCCTTCACCTCTGACAAGACATCTTGTGAATGTGGGGAATGCCAGGCCTCCACCGTGGTTTGGATTCCACGTTAAACTGTAGGTCCTTCATTTCCTCTCACAATCACCCTACCATTACACATTAGCGTAAGTGCGTATAACCCGAACGGGTAGTAAGACGCGGTGCTAATAATAATAATAATAATAATAATAATAATTTAACTTTTCAAACACTAAAGGTAAAGTATTGCGACCGTAAAAAAACCTAACCTGAAATGTTGATGGATATCTACTTCTCATGACCCCCTAAACACTAAAAAGTGGTCTTTGCAATGCCATCTGTCTGTGTGTCTGTTTAAACTTAAAATTAAGAGTAGTTTAATAAAGGGAGAAAAGAGAAAATATAGATTTTCTAAAAATCGGCTCAACGATTTTGATTAAAATTCGTATCTGGGCGTTGATAAAGATTATAAATAAACTGACTATTCTCATTTTCCCGTGAAAATGACTTTTAGGGTACTTTATAGAAGCTGAAATTTCCTTATCTCCGTAACTATTTGAGATACTAAATAACTTATCATTGCAAAATTGTAGTACTATTAAAAATTATATAAACTTTTATACGAAATATATTTTTATAAATCCAACAGTTTCTGAGCTATTGGCAAATATATTAATACAATTTTGTGAGCTTTAGTTTTAAAGATATACTACTTGAGTTTTAACGCAATAATTCTCCAATGCCATGGAGTAATTAGATATAAGTAAGTTTCTCAAAAAGTTTATGTTATTTTTCCTTAAACCTCTTAGGAAAAATGTTTGTACAACAATGATCTATTTCCTTAATTTTAGACTCAATAATCAATATTTGCATTTTTTATTGGTCAAAATTTATAAATGAGGAATATAATAGCAATGCGATGACATGAAGATGTGCAACACCTAATAAATTAACGAACATTTTAACTGGAAGTCGAAATTTTAATACGAAGTGTTGACCCTTGTGGACCCAATATTGATTTTTTTGTCTGTCCAATCATACAATTGAGGACATTAATTCTTTAAAAGTAAAATTATAAAATTTAAAACCGCGACTCAAAATGTTTTATATAAGGATAGTGCAATTTATTCTTGGGTTCGCTAGTGTATATTATTTTGATTCACGTATTTTACGAGTTTTGAGTAAATATTTCCATTTTTAAACAATAGAGCGAGAAAGTCCGTGCAGAGCTCCGTACCATTTATTTTTTTATCTCTATCAGACTTACTCTTGTATATCCAAGCAAACACTAAGATTTATTGATAACCTATCATCCTTTTCAAGATGGACGATTATAAGCTTTAAACATGTCTATAATGATTGTGCAAATTAAAACTAATTATTCAAGCCTAAACACGTCAATTTAAGAAATAGGTTAAGTCAGATTGGGTATTAACAATTTTGTAACGTTATGTTTCTTATTTACCAAGCAACAAATGTTGATGTTTTTTTTAAGATGCTGGAACATAGACAAGTATGTTCCTATTTTGAATCCGGGATTGCATACAGCTAAAGGTGCACGTCTATCCAAAATAACACATAATAAAATATCATCAAGGGTATGATTAAATATATGCACTGATTGGCTCTAGTAAGACGATCAACGTAGTGAGGAGCAGATAAAACTAAAAGCGTCTTGGCTAAGGGAAAGTCAAGATGAGTTGTTTATACAAATGAAAGTGGGGAAATAATTTAAACTTTTTGTATGCCACTAATCACAATCTATAAAATATAATATTTTTTTTCAAAATAGCATAAAATGCCTTTGTATTTTTCTTGATACGACTTTACTTTAAGGTATCAGTCTAGGAATTTTATGGAGTTGACTCAGGACGGGGTTAAGAGACAAGTTTACATTCAGGTGACCATTAACTTTCAAGTTCCTTAAGGTCATTCAACAGTAAAAAAAAGTATTGCACAATTTTTAGCAGTTGTCTATTCATAAGCTATAGATAGTGATTCAATGATTAGAACCACCACTCTCTCAACTGCACTACGTGGTTTGTGGATGACCCTTTATCTTAATTCAGTAGATATAAAGTCTGTGATACTTACCGGAGATAGAATGTAAAATAAAGCCTCTCTTCTAGCAGGTGTTTAGGAAGAGAAGTTGATGGCACTGAGTGTACTAACTAGAAGGGGTTATCAGTGTGTTGGGGATGACTGTACGCGCAGGCAGTGTATTGAACAGGACTGCAGGCGACACCCAAGTGTCTGCAATAAAAACAACATTGGAGGATATTACGTGTGCTAGGGGGGAGGGGGCAGGAGAGGAGTGAGGGGACGGTGTGGGTAGATCTTCCTTGGACACTCTCCTTGATGTGACTACTACTACGTTCTTTTACAGTTCCTCTCTTCACCCTTTCTTACAGGGAGGTAAAATACACATATTTGGCCAAGGAAGGAGGGCCTTCACCACTTTCTCTGACTGCAGTTTCTTCTATTTTTTTATTCATACGCTCCACATGACAAAAGCGTAGACCCACGCTAGTGCTCATACGGACTAGGATTCGAGGTTCGCGCTAAAACGTATTACCTGTTACGGAGAGCTCAAGGCTAGAATCTTAGGTGCATCGATGTTTGATAGCTGTGGTTTTACATCGCTTCTTCAAGCTAATTCTGGTGCACCTTCTTTAAAATAGCTTCCTCATTTTTATACCTCCAATTAGGTCGTAAATAGACTTAGTTTTAGCATAGTAAATTAATTAAATGGTACGGTGCACTACACAGACTTTCTCCCACTTTTATCTTAAAATAGACATTTACTAAAAACTTTTAGGATTTATGATTGTTGTTTAGGATTGTTGTAAAACATTACACCAAATATCATAAATGAAATAATATACATTGTTAATTACTTACTCTACGACATTAGGAACTAGGAACATTGTTGCAGAAATATTGAGAGAAGAGAAACACCTTTGTCCACCAAAGAGCATAAGAATCAAATTATTTTTCAAAGATCTGAATTAAAAAGTATATACATATATATATGTTTATAGCTAAGAAATTATTGGTAAAAAAAAATTCAAATAAAAGATTTTTATCTTTAATAATACTACAATTTTACAATGATAAGTTATTTCGTATTTCAAACAGTTGCGGAGAAATTACGAGAATTGGAGAATTTCCCTTATGTAAAGAGTACTCTCAAATTCATTTTCATGAGAAAATAATAATCGCCATCTTGTTTACTATGATAAACAATGTCCAGATATAAAATTTAATCAAAATCATTAGAGTGAATTTTAAGAAAATCGATTTTTTTCTCTTTTCACCCTTCAGTAAACTACTCTTAATTTTAGGGGTGGATATCTAGTTCCAAAAATTCCTCGGGGGAACTTTATGAAACAATAGATAGGCCTACCAGGTTTTATCCCATTTGGTAAAATAGTTTCGGCTCTAGCCCGAGGTATAAACAGACGGACAGCATGACGAAAACAACTTTTTTGTTGGTTTCAGGGTGATATTAATCGTAAGACATTTATCAAAATATCTAGTTTGATTTTATTTTTTTACTATCACAATACTTTGTCTCCAAAGTGTCGAGAGAAAGTAAAAACTAGGCTCAATTTAAAAAATATAACCTAACAAATAAAGGCTCGGAAAGTTAGTTACTCTTTGGGGGTCCACTTGAAAGTGTAGCTATGTACGAGAAGGGGAGATAAATTAAACTTGTCAATTGAGTATTAAAATTAAAAATATTTAATGAAGTTTGGCCTTATTGATATATTATTAAGGTTGATTAATACACTAAGAGATGTACATTACTTTATTTGTGTTTTTATACTTATTTGTGTGGCTCCCACATTGATGAGTTCTTCAAGTCAAAGAGGGGGTTCAACATCTTCCAGGAAGGATTCACTTCCCTCTTCGATCCTCCCCCTTATGTGTCCATTCTGACGAAGTTAGATGATAACATTTCTAAAAAAGTCACCAACAAGTGTTAGGATGCTGGAAACTGTTGGAAAAAAAAGATCTCCAATCGGGATCTATTACCGGTCAATAAAGATGAGTAGTATCAACCGTTTGTATACAAAAAAATAAAATTGGACTGTATAAAGAATCATTTAGTTACTTCTCTATATGTTCGAGAACTGAAATTCGTTAATACAGTCTAGGGAACACTCCAATAAACATAAAAGTTTGAAAATGTTGAAATTTAAAATTGAATTCTGGAATGTGTGCGTGTGAATGGGGGGTGGGAGGGTTGCGGGCAGTAGTTAGAAAATACTTTTGGAGGTGAAGTAAAAAAGTAATAAACTGTCAAACAGTAAGAGAGAAGGCTCGAGGTAACCAAATGAATCTTAGAATTTAAAATTCCTCAGAATATGTTGTAGAAATTAGGTTGAAGAAGGGGGTGGGATTAAAAAATTACAAAACTAACAAAAGCTTTCACTGTGGTAAGAAATTGAAATTTGGCAGGGGTAGGTAAAGATACCACTCCAAATAACTATAAAAATCTGAAAACTTTGAAATATTACATAAGGGAAAAGGGGTTGTAAAAAATACTTTTAGGCAGGTAGAAATAACATTCAAGATAGCTAAATAAATCTTAAAAGTGGAAATTTCTAAGTAGTAGTCAGAGAAATACAGTAGGGTAGTGGGTTAAAATGTCAAAAAATAATGGAAAACACTACTCCTCTTTGTGATGTAAAACCTAAATTCTACAAGCAGGTATAGGAACCACTCCAAATAACAATAAAAGTTTGAACATCTTAAATTTCAAAATAAGAATCCAGGAAATAGGGAAGGAGGGGAGGAGTTGGGTGTCCAAGTCAAACTTTTTATTTTAGTAAGATGGAGAATTTAGATATGTCAGGAGTGTAGAGGAACCATTTTAAATGAACAAATACATGTTGAATATTAGCTTAAAGAGGGCTAGTTTAATAGTTGTCCCAAAATTTCCAAAACTAAAAGAATGAACTACTTTTCATAGAGTTAGATGATATACCATTTTTTTAGGCTGGTATATGGAGCACCTCAAATAGTATAAGGTTCAGAAAATTCTTAAATCTTGAAATTAAGGAGTGAAAAATGGGGAGGGTGGGTCGCCTTAACATTTCCAAAGTTAGTATAAAAACAATTCGGGAGGAGGGGTTGAGGAGGTTAGAAAATTGAAATTTGGCGTGTAAGTAAATAGATCTTCCCTGATAGCAATTTGACCCGTTCTTCGCAGGGGTAAGTCGCATCACTTTATTTCAAATTAGAATGTTCAACATTCAGCTACCATCATCTTAAACTAACAATGCCAATCACAAACCAATTATGGCAATTAATAATTTTTTTAATTATCTGAATGAAAATATTACCCAGTTAACCAACTGATTGAAAAATCGAAAACAATCCATTGACAGCGCAATATTTACCTAAGCACGATCATAATTTAAGTGAAATGGAGTAATAGGCCATGTTACATAAATATGTTGGAAAAAATTAGCAACACGCTTCACTAAAGAGCATAAATAAAATAATAGACTCGGCCGCAGACCATGATAATTATAAAATGAGCATTGTGATTTTATCAAAGAGAATCACGTTCCCCAAGCTATGTCACCAGAATTTGTTCAATTTGATTGCTATGAGGCTTCTAGATAAGAGTTAATTTATCCTTCGATTTTTAGCTTTGTGTTCGCAAGACTAATTGTCACTTTAATAAAGATAATATTTAATTTCTGTATATAGGCTAATAATTATTATTAGACATTTTTCATCTGACTTTACAAAGATAAAGTTTTCTAACATATTTAGAAGATTCTTATTCCATTAATTTAAAAGAAACTAAGGCCTCCAAGAATTTTCTAGCACCTAGTTTTTAAATCCCAAACTTTCCAACTTTTATGTTTATGTGGGGAAGTCCTTTTACCAACTTGGAAAATTTAAATACGTGTATTTTATATACATTACTTATATATTATAGCTATATTTTTTAAATACAGTAAAGGTATTGTTATCATCTTAATACGTATATATAAAATATAGTACAAATAAGTCATTATACTTAAATATATATAATGACTTAAGACACTAAATAATGATCATAATACCGGTACTATCCTTTTAAAATATCAATATAGCCCCATAAAGAAATTTTACTCTCAGAATAAATTTAAAATTTAAACAATACCAGAGTAAGACTCTTTTTTACTATTATTTACATCGCCATTCGATTGGAATATTTTAATATTTTACGAAGCTAGGAGTGAAGTTCAAATAGAACATCACTACTTTCAAACGTACGTTTTGTAGTTTAATTGAAATCGGAAATCTATATTTTATCCGGTTAAATAATGAACAACTCGCTTCACTAACCATTGAAATTATCACAATGTGCATTTAGGTGAAAGAATAAGGAACATATTGCTATTGGCTTTTATTTCAATACCAGCTTCCAATTATTATTTTTTAAATATTTAACAATTATTCAAATTGCATGTTTATTATTGAATTAAACATTTGTAGTTTTATTAATTTTGTGAATTTAACAAAAAAAATACAGTTGAAAATTAATTAAGATTTTAAAAAAAACAAAAAAACAGACAATACTGTGTATAGCTTTATTTTATTTTTATAAAAAAAAACTAAAGGCTTCCTTGGTACATGTGCACATAGACATGCATTCTTACTGAATAAACCAATATTTCTGAAATGTTTACATTCTATTTTGCTATTATTTAGCTTTAATTAAAAGAAATCAAAGACAAATAATATGTTACTATAGCTAACCACTGCGGGTACGTGGAAAAATGTGTCAGATCTAATCTGGTTTGTCAGGGTTTTATTCCCGGCCTGGTATTTTCTTTTTCTTTGTGTATTCTCATAGTTGTTGAGGATAGGCCAGACAGATAGTAGTAAGACCAGGGTAGGATGCTGTGTTTCAAAAATAGAAGTTACGTTTGTCAGGGTGGTAGTTCATATGGACTGTGTGTTGAAGAAAACGTTTTAGAACCAGTTATGAGTCATATTTTTTGTGACACAATTCAATAAGTGGCTAGAGAAATTAAAAAAAAAAAATATTGTTCCTCACTAATTGAACCATCCACCTGATAGTGCTAATATTATTATAGCCACTGAACGGATTTTAAACTTGCATTTAAACAATCAAATGTACCAGAAATACCATGAACGTTTTTTTTTGTTTCCCTAAAGTTTTATGGTGAAGCAGAGAGTAGCTTTAGATGCAATGGCCCTTAGTTTTCTTCTTGACTTTTCCCTCCTACCTTTTGCCAATGGCCAATCACCCTTTTCCGGTGGCAATTGTCTTGAAAGTGGAAGGACTGTGTAGAAGCAGTGTGTTCAATATGGGGAAGGCGGAAGGGGAGTCGTGGGTGTTAAAAAGGACTAAAAGGAAAGGCCGTGTGTGTGTGTGTGTGTAGATAGGGAGGAAGATTTCTCTCAGGGTCCAGCTTCTATTCTTCCCTTCCCCCTCCTTGCACTCATCTTCACCCACCATCGTATCTACCAGATAGTGAACTTCACATGCGACAGACACTCCAAATCCTACTGCTTTGGCCATTTCTCTTTTCTCCCATTTGCTTTCTCTTATTCTTCCTTTTACTTTCCTTCACCTACATTTTACTTTCCTCCTACCCCGTCATGCGATTAGTCCTTTCTATTCTTTGCCAGTAGGCCGAAGAAGAAAATAAAAATGTCACTCTCATTCCGAGAAATGACCTCTAGTTTCTTTTGCTCTTTTGTTTTTTTTACGATTGTGGTGGACATTGTTAGCCGGGTGGGAGTCAACCCTTGCCCTTTCTTTGTCCACTTTCTGAGCACATCTTGAGAATCTGGGGCATCGCTAAGGAGGGAAACCATTTCTTTCTTAAGAACCGTTATATTCTGCGTACTTGTTTGAGATTTAATTGTAGCTTTTGTCAGAGTTAGGAAAAATAATCTCTACGTTTGAGAAAATAGGAAGTAAATTGTCAGTAATTAAAATAAATAAGGGTATGAAGACATTCAATAGCTATTATAAGAAAAATATAACAAAATAAATCAAATACATTCCACTGAGTCAATGATTTCATACCATTTAATGTTTAATAAAGTCTAAATAATAGAACAATTTCGTATCTCTTAAGATGTAAATAATAAGTTTAATAACTTTTTTCTTTTCCGTTTCAAAAAAAGGAAACACCGCTTTTCATACATATTAACTTTATTTGACCATTTTGAATATTCTCCTCATGTCATCGAAAGTCATTTCTTTTTTGTTCCAAAATTGTTGTTATATATAATAAATTGTGCAAAACAACAGTGCACTAACTTCTTTATACCAGCAGTGGTGTGGCATCATCCTCGTATAATTTGGTCGAGGTTAAATCTCATCCTGGTGCGTTAAGTTGTTTTTAAGATAAATGTTTTCCCCTCTCTATTCCCGTAAATGCAGGTATATTTACTTAAAATTATGATTTCCTCATTTCTTCCCCACTAGTGAAAATAAGCTGGACGCGTAGTAACACAAGATATGACATTTAAAAAAAGTAAATTATCTACATGCAGTTTTTTTGATTTATTAATCTTTATAAATGACGAAATATGATTATTTTTCAATTTGTTCAAACATGCCAAGTCCTCATTCAACAAAATAATACTTGTCTCGAAATTAAAAA
>CABEEJ010004974.1:31528-56167 GCA_901482245.1 Timema douglasi
ACTTGTCTCGAAATTAAAAAAAAAAAAAAAGAATTATGGGTGATTTTGACCATTTTTTGGAAGCAATGATTTCACTAGTATTAAACATTATTAGCCATATACCGGAATGAAAACTAACAATTTTCAGAAAATGGTACAAAGCCCTAAACCACTAGACACTTGAATTTTGATGACAGACGCACTACCAACTAGCCCTAAGTATATAATTTTATTTAGTATTCAACGCCCGATTCCGAATTATACCTATTACATTAGTACATGAATTAAAAATTGTATATACTAATTTATTCTAAGGTAATACGACCTTGTGATTAAATATTTAATAATTAGATAGGTAGCCGCTTCTTTGGCCGCATGGTCTAACGCACTACTCTCGTGTTATACTAGACTGCCAAACACGGGGAGATCGGAGTTTGATCTCAGTCTGGTGCACTGAAATTTTTTTCCTAAATGGTTTTTAAATCTCCTTCCATGCAAATGCGGGTTCACTTACTTTAAATTAAATTTTCTTAATCCCTAATAGATTAGGGTAACTAGTACATAGGCGTATAACTCCAACATGTAGTAAGATGCGATGCTAAAACAAATGATAAATAGTAAAACTAATTCGTATAAAAGTATCTACGTCAGCCTCACACTGAGTCGAACCAGGGATCTCTAGACTTATGGTCAAGTACTTTACCCCCTGCACCATAAAGACCAGCTCAGAACGTGTCAAACGAAAAACACTTAACCAAAATGAACTGTCATTACGGGGTATGGAGGCGATCCATCTGCAGAATTTGGCAATGTATCTTGCTACTTGTCATTTGATGATAAGAAGTGACGGAGCACACTAGACTGTAATAGAGGACAGAGACGGAGCCATGATCACTTTGAAGTGTCGTGGAAGTGTGTGTGAAAAGGAAGAAGGAGGAAGGGAAGAGAGGCGAATTGAAGTTAGGGGGAAGAAAACGATAAAGAAAAACATAATATACAACTAAATAACGTTTTCACTTGTCTCGTGACATTTTAAAAATATTCATTTGATTTGGAGTCGTTTAAAATGATCGAATATTTTATCCTCTAGCGACAAGTAAACCAGTAATATAGAGATATTCCTATTTCAGGGTGAATGTATTATTTTAATACATGGTGAGAAATCCGCCTTATCCGGGGTAAGATTAATTTTTATAATAACCATTTATCTGATAGAATGTATAATGTACCTTTTACTAATATTTTTGTTTTATTTTCAAACTTAGCATCTTAAGACTATGGTAAGAATTGAGCCACACTTTAAATTCTTGGTTACCCGGCGGTGTAGTGGTAAGTTGTCGGACTTGTGTGCTGGGGCTCCGGGGTTCAATCCTAGGTCCCGGCATAGATTTATCTGATTGCCAAACCCTTCTTTCCCCTCTAACAAGACGTGTACTAATCACATCTTGTGAATGTATGGAATGCCAGGCCTTCACCATGGTTCGGATCCCACGTTGAACCGTAGGTCCTCCATTTCATCTCACAATCTCCCTACCTTAACACATTAGCGTAAAGTTCGTGTAACCCAAATGGGTAGTAAGACACGGTGTTAATAATAGTAATAATAATAATAATAATAATAATAATAGTAATAATTTAAATTCTTATAACGGGATTCAAATATGCTTTCCCCTTTTCCCCTTTAAAGATCATCAATTTTAGGTATGACATTGACCAGAGTCATTTTAACATTTCTAAGAGCTAGAATATCTAGTGATAACATTGTCACTAAATTGTCACTCTTGCACTAAGACTAGACTGCCGATGACTGGGAGATCGAGTTCGAATCCAAGTTGGGTGTACTGAGTGAGGTTTTTCTTAACTGGCATCTCACTCTCTTTCCGGGCAAATTTGGGTACATTTTCATTTCTCTTTTTCAGCCCAGTAATATAAATATGAGAATAACCCAAAAGTAAGACGTTGTTTACACACACACACACACACACACACAAACACGCTGACCTTCATACACGGACGTACACAGAAACTATTTGTATTATAATTTTATTTATCTTTAATGTTTGCCAGGAAGGGGGGGGGGGGATCTTGAGCTGGTGGACCCCTCTTGTGTGCGCGCCCCTGCCTTTATAAGATTTCTTCATCGGTGTTGCTTATTTTTCAATATTCCAACTGTCCGATTGTGTTATTTGAAGTTTTCTGGGAACTAAATACTCGCACCTGGGAGCACACGAATAAAATAGTCATAATCGTCTTTCTTGACTCGCCGGTGACGAGGATATCGTCGTTTGAGTCCTTGTCGGTCATATTTTTCTAGTTTTTTTCCTAAATAGTTTCCCAACCTCCCTCCACACAAATGCTAGAACACGTTTTATTAGGATTTTATTACTCATCCCTACCATATTAGTTAGTGTAACTACACTGTGACTTAGATAGGAAGGACCTTTTTATTTTTAGTTATAAACAATACTTAGGTAAATCATTTTAATATATTAACACGTTCAGTCATATGTCATATGTTATACAACTGTCACTTTATATAGATATAGATAACAATTCAGTACCAATAAAAATAATACTAATACTGATCGAAACCATATGTTTTTTATCTTCTAAAAGTTCCTACCATAATCCTACTATATGTGGATACGTTTAAAGGGTAGTAAGATGGCGAGCCCAGTTAATAATTTCATAGAATATTTTATATAACCTTAATAACTATACGAATAAACTTAACGTTCATGTTTTCCACCCGAATATTTTCACTGACACTAGTCATCATCTTATGAGGCGTAGAGACCTCCTTTGCCGGCCTTTTATGTACTGGAACCTAGAAGTCCCCGTTGTGGATGGATCGAACTGAAATTGTCTCATCACCTTCAAGTCTTGTAGAGGGAGATCCAGATTCTCTATTCCTCTCTTTCTCCTTTATCTCTGTCTCTTTCATTCTTTATCTATATCTGTCCATCCCTAATTTCCTCTGCTAGTTTCTTCCTCAATCTTTCGTCCCTACCTCTCTACCCTCCTATCTAGTTCTCCGTCTGCTTCAACCCTAATCTACAACTGAATTCCTCTAGTTGCCATTGCCGGTATCTTTCTCATTCTCCACCACTCTCTCAATCTCACTTGCCTCTTTCTCCATCTGTACTTCTATGTCTCTCTTTTCACACCCTCCTCTCTGTCATTCTCGTCGCAACAATCTTTCTCTCTCGTTCTCTTCATGTAGTTGCTCACTTCCTGATTCCCGGCCCTCAATATTCCCTGGGCTTGTTAATTCCTTCCCTAGACTTTCTACCCTGTTCCATTACAAACCTCAAGAGACAAAATTGAGACCCTCCCCTTGGCACCCCACCTTCTGGCCCCCCTCCTAGACAGGGGTGACCACTTAGCCAGAGACATATTAGGAATAGACCAGCCCATCATTTAAAAAGGTGTATTTTTTATATCTGCGTCTTACTACCCGTTCAGTGTTTATACGTTTAGTTACATTAATAGAATAAGAATTTAGACGGTGTAATTTATAATAAATGTACTCATATTTGCGTGGAGGAAAAGTGGAAAACCTTTTAGAAAAATGCATCCTCTGTACACCCGGTACGAAGAAATACCTATTCTGTAATCGTGAAATGCGATAACCTACAACGTAATTAGCGGCTAAAATCATGATATGTCCATAGACTTGGACATCACTTAACTTGTTCTCGTGCATTAGAACATGAATTTCGGGCATCGGCATCAGCCATTCGGTCTGTTCCCGTTGTTCATTTGACTGGAAGACGATACCGAACAATTTAAGACTATGTGAAACCTAAACTCATAATAATATTTTAACACGTATACTTTCTGCCTCCTACCTAAGCTAACAAATAAGTTAGAATTTGGATGTAATAGTCTACATTTACTTAACACAAGACCTGTCTATATGTAATCATTCAATACACAACGGAACATGATCTACTACCGGTATCAGAAATAATTAAATTTTTATTTGCTTTTAATCCCCGGTCAAATCTAAAGTGTCAAATATTACGGTTATTCTTTAATTGATAATAGGTGACTTTGTCCCACATTAAATCAAATAAATTTAAAAAAAATCATGATTACGTTTAAAAAGTCTTACATCTTTAATTCTTAACACAAGAAAAAATGTGATTATAGTTTAAACAGCCGGTGTTGATATTTCTACTTTCAGGATTCACCACACAAAGCACTAATTTTCATAGAAAGAGTCATTTAGAAAATACAAATGTAATTTTTGTGGCAAAAATTGATAACATTTTACCATAATATAAGCTTCATTTTATAGGTGATTACATTAACTATCAAAAGCTACAGCTGCAGATCATATAGCCTGATGAATAAATACACGAAAGTAGATTTAGTAAATTTCTAAATTTCTAGTGGTTAGATAAAATTCTTCCTATGAAAATTGGATTGTAAACGATTAAGAGAGTAAGATGTTGCGTGTAAGGAATCACTTGCATACAGAGAGGATAAATAACAGCACTGTAGGATAGAAAAATATATTCAGTGCAACCAACTGAGAATGGAACCCCTACTGGTTGGTTAGATTTGAACACACTAGCACACACCTAACTCTGCAATGAAACAAAATAAAAGGTTAAGACTAATGAAAAATATGGCAGGGTTTTCCCCAAATACAGCCAGAGACCAGTTTAAGTTTCAACCTGCTGCACTAAATTCGGGATGTACACGTGGGGGTTTCCCATACTCTCTCCACGCGAATTTAGTTATAGCTTATTTTATTTACTCTCCTAATCATTATGAAATTGCTTTATACAGTATCTACCTCCAACTGCATGATAGTTATAAGCAAATGAGCACCCAGAATCTCCCCAAAAAGTGTCCTTGAACATAAGGACTGGTCACCCTTGTAAGGTCCTTCATAGCCCTCGCCTTCCGATCCAGAGCCACCTCCAGAAACCCGACGTGTAAATTGTTGCAAAGGCCTCCAGAATACAGTAGCTCTAACCCCCTCGCCCCCTTTCCCTTCCTCTTCTTGGAGAAATGTCGCATTCCTTTGTAGCATTTCAAGTACACGTGTCAGGGACACGTGGTTAATACATCACAAGGCCACGCCCCCACCCCCTTCCATAGCCTTCCTCCCATCCCGCAACACACGTGCCTTGTAGTCCCTGGAATGCCTGGATCCCCAGTCGAACAGAAGGGGGATATTGCACCCCTGGGCCTTCAGACCACTCTGGGAGGGAGGATCGTTAATGGTTATTATTAGGCTACTGAATGACGTCCACTAAAACTTAGTCCTAACTTTATCTGGATCAACCGAAGACTACAAACACATTTAGTGTCTCGTAAATCGCAAGAGAATTTTAGGGGTCCGATCTCATTTCTGAGGTGAAATAATAAACCAAATTGAATCTCACAAAATAAAAATGCCATGCCATCTAGGACCTTAACAATCCAAAGTGTCTGGGATTGCAAACATCACAAATAGATAATAGTTTGGTAATATTGAGAAACAACATAATATATTGGGTTTATGATTATTTTGGTATTTCTAATAGTTTTTAAATCTTTGACTCGCATCTTCCTATACGTTTGGTCCACCCACCTGATTACACCGCTGGGGTGGGAATGTCTATGATAGAATTTATACGAAGTGTATCTGCATTTGCGTGAATGGAGAGATGTAAATATTTGAGAGAAAAAAACCTTGATGTCAATTTATATCAGTTGTCAAAATGACGAAAAACACAATTTTGAAGTGGATGTATATGGATAAGTTTTTTGTAACTTTTTATCAATCAGATTAAGCTGAAATTTCCATGAACTGACTGTGTATATAACTGGTAACAAAATCACAACTATATAGTTTAGTTCCAATTTAGGACTCTCTTACGCCTTTAAAAATGGCAACGGGACTTGGGCATCAAACTCATGTCTAGTAAAATTTTGCAATTATAATTTTAACGTATAAGGTACAAGGGTCGTCCAATTATTATGTAAGCAAATTTCTTGCCATTTAGAACTACCCTTCCCTTTGTAAGCAAAACTAAGCAAACGTTGGAGCCCTCCCCCTCCCCTCTCTTGATTAAGTTATATTTGTCGACTTTTTTGTTGGAATTTGTTATTTTTCATTAAATTTATAAATTGCTGGTAACTATTAATATAAATGTGTAATTTACAGGTGCGAAATAATTGACAATTATAAAAACAGCTGTAAAATGAATTTAAATTTTACTGTACTAAGCAGGTAAAATGAAAAAAGCTATAAAATTATAAAAACATAAAATTAACTTTAATATAAATTAAGAAAAAGTATTATTAGTGAATACTTGAATTATTATAATTGTAGACATCTAAAAGTTACTATTAATCTGATGACCAAGGTCATTGAATATACAAACCATCGAACCTTTTAATTACTATGTATCCATTTGGGGTGGCTAGGTCATGGAGCAGTTTTTGTACCCCCAACTTCTATTTCTCTCTGTGTCTTACTTAGGCATTGTTATTACCCTTTATATCCACCCTGTCAGCAAAAATAATCAAAGCTTGAACCCACTTCCACCCCCTAAGGTGCTTACATAATAACTGAACGCCCCTTAAGTAATATATCCAAAATATTTTTTTAAACCTCAATGTAAACGAGACATGCTAATACCAAGGCTTGCAAATTTAAGAATCATTATTGGAGAACTGCTGACATAAGACTTCATTAAAACTAAAGGGGAGATCTGCTCTGGCGGTTTGTTTGCGCCTACTGGGAAATCAGTGTTTCCCTTCGTTATCGGAAAAATGATGTATCCTTAATTCAATTCTGTCTAGCTCGTAACATTTTGTTAAGACTAAATAAAACGAATCGTTGCTATACTTTCGATAGGATTTTATATCTCTACTTAGTACATTCATCTTCCTAGGAGGAAATATTTAATATTCTGGGTGTAGTCTTGGTTAACATTTAATTGTATGCACTACGACCTGTGAAGGTTTTCCAACACTAATAGTGACAAAATAAAAATTTATTTCTCAACGTATTGACAAAGATGAATCAATTCTACTCGAATACACACATGTTAATAATTATAATTCTGCATATTTAGCTAAATTTAAACAACTGCATAGTGACCAAAATAAGCTATTTTTGAATAACTAGTGGTTCTGTAAACAATAGACCTCACTTACTCCAATCAATAAAGCTTAGTACGTACTGTACATCAAACTATATCATGTTCTTAGCCTTGTTACAATCTTAAGATTTATCTTTAAGCTACAAGTTGAAATGTTTCCTATAATTTCGCCTCGAATTTGTAGTTGATATTTTTACTTGGTGATCAAGTTAGACAGAAAGAAAGTTAATAATATATTCGATATTTAAAAGTAGATTGTATTCATAGTTAGTAACCGTTGTTAACGCGTTTTAAGACGTCAGTCTCACAGTAGATGTCAACATTAAAAATAAACCGTCTAAGGTACTCAATCGATTGCTTAGAATTTGAAATTCAAATCACTTAAAACATTTGAGTGGCCACCATATTGAAAAAAAAATGTAAATTTGTAGTTTGAGTTTGTTCAAAGAATGTCCTTGCCAAATTTCGTTAAAATTAGCCCATGTATTTGACAGCCGTCGCTGAGAAAAGACCCAGAGGACAGATGAATGAAATGTTGAATATTCAAGTTAAAACAGAACCTCGCTTCTCTCGAATAAGTATTTATTCTTAT
The DNA here is from genome assembly GCA_901482245.1 of Timema douglasi. Lineage (NCBI taxonomy): Eukaryota > Metazoa > Arthropoda > Insecta > Phasmatodea > Timematidae > Timema > Timema douglasi. The sequence goes on from CABEEJ010004974.1 coordinate 39,209, forward strand.
TTTAAAGGTTGTATATTATGGATTCTAGATTACAATTCAAATACTTGTGTTGTGCGACACATGATTGTAATGATTTCTGCGGGCCTTATTGGCAATAATGTGCCATTTGCAATATAACTAATTAAAATGTGTTATTTATGACAAAATAAAGAAAATTTACTTCTCAGAGTTAATTGAAATAGTGTTACTTTTAATTAAAATACTTTTAAAACCAAATAACGAAGTTAAATACAAAGAAAATACCGAGAATTGTATTTCTTAATCTAATATTTAAACAATTTGAATGTGAAAATTATGTATATTTGCTTAAGCACCCCCGGATATTATAAACTGACCACGCACACTTGATATAAAGTGACGTTAAAACTGATTATCTCAGTCGTTGATATAATGAAATATTACAAAGAATGAAATATTCGTATATGAAACGCGATTTCTAGTATTTTATTCACATTAAGCTGTTTTGATTGATTTTTATAGTAATTTATTTATATGTGGCCCTATTGTAGAACCTTCTGTGTGGTGAATTTTCAAAATTTTAATATTGTAGCAAGAATAAATTTTGAAAATTACACTATAGACTTTGAATGGTCATTTAATAAAGATTATTTTTTTTGTACTTTTCATGATGATTACAATAATAGTCTTTACACGACTTTAGAAATTCGAAATTCTTGATTACTTAAAAGATGTATACTACTGTATTGTTGCGTTAACGGGTTCTATTTTGACTTACACGTACTCCACCTCCCTCCTCTTTTGTCATAACTATTCAGCAACACGACGCATAAGCCTATTGTTGTCAAACTTAGCTTGAAATGCTATTTCGGCCGAATCGCTTCTAATGGTAGCGTGCAAAAATCCGGCGAATTTTCTCTCCATCCACCTAAACAATATAGACAGTCTGACCTCCATTCATCTTGAGCCTTCTAGGACTAGACAAAAAAAGAAAGATATAGACGACGCCCTGTTCTGGCCGTTGTAATTTGGCAGCTTTATTGCTGTCGTCAGTGGCGTCGTAATATCTCGTACCAATCCTTGGACCCCACGCGTCACGACGCGAAGCAAGATTCTTGACGCGCGCGAGAGAAAAGTAGGTCCTACCCTAGAACAAGATATTGCCATTCCGATGAGCCTTGTTGAGGGACTGGATAGTCCTATTTCTGTAAATATCTCGGAATTATTTCGCTGCTGTACAGTCAAGAGAAAAATAAACTTGAATACATCCAAAATAAATTACGTGTGCTCTATGTTTTAAAAAATAAAATAAGGTTTATTTTATTTAGGTACCAACACATATTCACAAAAGGTCTAAATAAATCAAGTTCATATTTCAAAGTACTACACAAAATAATATACATGGTTGCTTATAGCTCAGAATCTGTTGATTCTATAAAAATATATTTCAAAGAAAAGTTCTATATATTACAATTTTAAAATTATAAATTCAATTGTATTTCAAATAGTTTCGGAGATATGGTAAAATTGGAAATTTCTGTTTATGTATAGTACCCTAAAACTCATTTTCATGGAATCATTAAAATTGCAATTTTGTTTGTAATATTAAACAATGGCTAAACACAAAATTTAATCAAAATCGTCAGAGTGGATTTGGATAAAATCGATTCTTCTTCTCTTTAACCTTAATTTTTGGGTTGGACATCAAATTCCAAAAACTCCTCAGGTAGAACTTATAAAAACCTTAGATACCAAGTTTTATCTCGATCAGTAAAATGGTTTCGGCTATAGAACAAGATACAGTCAGATGGCATTGGAAACGCCACTTTTTCGGTTTTAGGGTGTCATGAAACGTAAACATTTATCAAATTTATAGTTCAATCTTTTTTGATTATCACAATACTTCTTTCTTTGAGGGGTCGAAAAAAGTATAAAGGGGTGAAGGCTACTGGCAATATGCATCACGATGGTTTATTATTCTTTAGTATTTTAGGTATCATATTTATCACAACAAAATGGTTGCCAGTGTAAGGGGTTAACCTCCAGACTCAGTAGGTGGATATTCGACCAGGTTTAATTCCCAGCCGGGTGCACATTATTATAATATTAAAAGTGATTTTACCATCTTTCATAAAATTAGATGCTGGAACATTTTCTTAAAAAGTCACCTTCTTTTCTATATTTTTGAAGGGGATTTATTTTACATAAATAGACCTACAGTACAGGATTAAAGCATGAAATAAAACTTTCCAGAATGTACTTCTTATAAAAATCAGGGTATAATAGGTGGAACGGAACATAACTTTACTAAAAATAATTTAAAAGAAATCAAAACCTTAACTCTATTATCTAAATGACCCATCTAACGTTTACTTGGATTTTTTTAAATGTGTTCTTGCGAAAACATGGCTTTTGTAATGCAATCTAATCTATTTTATAAGATTCAATAATGTTTTATGGAACCAAACTAGAAAAAATGTTCACTTAACGACTCGTACTCTATTAAGATGGCCGGTCAGTATAATTTCATGAGACCATCCTATTAAAATGTTTATGCACACTGCAGATTCAGCTTAGAACCAACCGCCATTGCGAATCAACTTTTTTTGGTGTGACGCCTAGACATAAAACAAGTTTTTTTTTAAAGAATAAGAGTAACTTAGATTGTTTCCATAGGCTGTAAAAAGGAGGGTATTAATCTTTTATAGCTTGGGTGGGTGGCGAAGGAAAATAACCGAAGAACATAATCGGAAAATGTCTTGCACAAATATTGACGACTGGCGATTCCACGTACCTCGTAATAATGTTACAGTGGTATCAAACATTTATATTCCGGAATTTTTTATTGTACAAGTCAATTTAGATTATGAAACAAGTCTTTAGCCTTAGGTAATTTTTTTAGAACAACATCTAATAAAACCTTAGAGATTGAAAGAATAATATTTTAGTTCATTTCGTTATGAGTTTTTTTTTTCAATACTTAAGCACACTGCATACCCCTGATATCACGATAAGTCTTTATAGCATTTCACATATTAATGCATTTACGCTTTATTCAGAGAGTTTCAAAGATGCAACCTCGAAACAAAAGATAAATTCATAAATAATTCTAAAATTAATCTTACAGTGCTAAACTTTTTTTTTTTAGTGAAGGTATTTTTATAAATTATCTACATCTTGAAGTATTTGTTTTGACCACGAAAATGGCCTGTAGAAGTCTTCCTGCCAGGATGTAGATTAAAAATATCCGTGAAAAAATATGTATATTTAGAATAGTAAATAAGAAACATGTAGTTTTAAAAAGCAAGTCAATGTTTTCAATGCGCAAATAGTAGAGTGATTTTGTAAACTAGTCAGAGGAAGAGGGGTAGTATTATCAGTAAATAAATAAGAGGCCTCAAAGGGTGAATTGCTCATTTAATTCTTTCTATTTTTATTTCGTATATTGACGTTTAAGTGTGATAGCGCTTAGGTGAGTCAAGTTAAGATGCAAACCGCTTCGCAAAATAGTCTAGAAATCTATACGTAGGCAACATCATTTCACTAATGGAGTCTATAGGAGCGTTGAGACATATTGCAAATGTTCTGAAATCAACAATTAAGAAATGGTCGATTATTTTAAAGTGTGGCTCACTTAAAAATGAAGGCGAGAAATATCAACATGTATCTAAAGAATTAATCACAAAACTTACATTTTATTATTTATAATTCAAAAAATATAATAAAACTGTAATATAATCCCATTTTCAAGGAATAATTTGTGCGAAATATAAACAGTTCTGATATAAAGGTGAATGACCAGAGATATAGAGCTAATCTTCATTAAGGTGGGAGTGTGGGGATGTGGAAAAAATTTGTTTTTGCAGTGATTATATCAAAACATTGTTTTGATCTCATGGACTCAAATATTAGTGCAGTACAGTATGTACAGCGACAGTAATGAATAGGTGCTGAAGGAGTTGCGGTTTGAAAGGAAATTCAATAGGTCAATGTGAAAAACCATCTTAGGTTGGCTTGGTAATATTGAGATGATGAGTGTGGATATAGTGACGAAGCTAATATATGAAGGTAGAGTGTGTGGATCAAAAGGAAAGGGTAGGCCATGTAAAACGTGGTTAAATGTGGAAGACTAATGTGTGAAAAAGATAAATATTAATAGTTTTAAGAATGAAAGAGCGTATATGACTCGGTGTATGGATGTTGTTGAAGCGAAAGGAGTATGCAAGGATAGGGAAGTGTGGAGGAAGTTAATGAGAATGGATAAGTACGAAGTTGTTTTTTGAGCTATATGCACAGTTTCTTGCCTACCTCGTAAGGGAATGGTGTGATTATGTATATATATGTATGTATGTGTGTATGTATGTACAAACATAAAGTTTAATTTTCTTCAAATATTTAACTCATTATTTCTTGAATATTTTTCGAGGGTGTCTTGGTAGTTAGTGAAAAATTTTCCCTTAAATTAAAATGTTTCTCATCTAATGCCACTATGCTCATGACAGGTATTCAACACCTGTTGATATTACCATGTGAAGAAAATTAATCTCTATAACTCTACTGAAGCAATATTTCATCTATTTTGGCTAAAGACCACAACTGCAATAACACTTATTTTTTCTATTGTCCCCTACAATCCCACCTTCAAAAATAATTATTTTTATCAGTCATAATATATCAGTGAGTTTAAAGCCGCAGAACTGCCATTCCCACAAGTCATACTGTACTGTGTGGGTGTGTCCATTTAGGGTGGGAATTATTTAAGGTTATACCAATAATTCTAGGATATTTGTCATGACCATAATTCCATTTGAAAATAAACTTTATATACTCGTATACAAAGAAAAAGTCCTGTTGAAATTATGCGATTCCCATGACAAATATTCAAGAACTGTTAAGATTAACAAATAAAAAATAAATAAACTAAAGGTATCAACTGAACCATATTTTATTTATTTTGGTTGAAAAGTAATATTTTCTTTTACACAAATGTGGCAACATGAACTAAAATAGTGCAAAGATTTATAAATCAAATGTATTGAATTTCCACGTTTATCTTATTAGAATCGATAATTATAAACTATAAACAAACGATTTGTTTGTAAACCTTATACAAAAAAAGGCAAACAAATATTTGTTTCAAATAAAAGTTATTTATTTTTTATACTCCAGTGAATCAACCCTATTAGCGTTGGATATTGGTGTTATCAAAATAAGCACAGACTCTCTACCAAGTGGCCATCTTGAACTCTTAATCAATGCAACCTTTGAAAAATCTACACTTCGGTTCTTTATTTAAACAAAGAAGATATACTTAAATCACAAAAAAAAGTTAGAAAACGGCTATTATTTACAATCAACATTTATTTTAAAAATATTTTAAATATTAGCCTAATTTTAATCAAGTTGAAAGAATACATAGAGATAACTATTGCATATACATTAAATAACAATACAGAACTTAACCTTACCTTTAATTAGTAGGCTACTAATCAAGTAAGCCATATAATGGTGCTAGGAAAAAAAATATTTCATAATATGATAAAATTTAAAGTTAAAAATACATTTTTGTAAATAAGCCTACAATTTTATCCAGTTGTTAAAATGTGAAAAAATAACAAATTTTACTATAATTTAAAATAGTCATTTATTGATTCTCCAAGGGCACAGACAAAGAAATTCTCTCCGTCCTTGTTTTGTTTTTACTGGTATAAAGGATTAGAAAATTAGGTAACATTATTTGCTCTTTTCTATAAAAATGTATCTTATAAATGTATTGGTTTTGGCGTACCCTCTCACCTTATCACACTTTTATTATAGGAATTAGTTCAAAGGTTAATTTTATCTGTAGACATGTTTGATGAAGTAAGCTCTTGGCTGAATATTGATTTCAGTTACTGTGAAAGGAACATTGATGAAGTTGAGACTCCTGAAAAGAAGCGAATCAGAAAACCAATTCCTGGCGTTTCAGCTAAAGCACTAGATGAGTTCACAAGAGATTCTATACATCAAGTTATCTATAGAATGTATCATCAAGGTTGGTTCCAGTGATTATTTACAAAACTCTTACTTGGATGTTGAGCTCTCTCCCTTTTGCCTTTATTTACAAATATAAGCTAGTGTATTTTATTTTGAATGTTTGGCCCACAACAGCAATAGATGTATAATTTGTATTATACAAACTATTGAACATATCTACATTAGATGTAATATGTAAAATAAAGGCCAATATGTGTGAATAAATATAAATGTTTTAGCTGGAGTAAGCATGTGGGCCCCTGCAAGAAGCTCATTTAAGAAAGTTGGGACAGAGAGATGAATATGGATGCGAATGACAGACGCCCACCTTTAATAATCAACCTAGGTGACGATGATGATGAAGATGAGTCCAACTCTAGTGATGATGCGGAAGAGGTTCTTGCTACACCTCTAGACAAGTTCAGGGGTGATAGTAACTAACTCCTAAATTTGCTAACATGTTTTTACGGACATTAAATTATTCTAAAATTTATTACCTTATCATAATATTAAGTCAAGTTAAGCTCTTACACATCCAACATATTATATTGTCTAACCATTAATAATACACATATGCCATAGAGAATAGTCTATTCTGTGTTTTACTTTATTCTGCTGAAGAAGTGTAATGATGTACCCTGAAAATTACATAGTTATGTGCTTAGTTGTGTTTTAATTGTGAACTTTGAGGCCAACAGTTTCCTGGTAAGTGTGAATGCCTTGCCCTTCTACCATTCTTTCAATGTTTAATTTAATACACATCTGAAAATTGGAAATAAAATTCCATTTTTTTTTTAATATTTTATTTTTGATAAAAAAAATATTATTTTTACTATCATAACTTTTATTGTTTTCCAAACTTTACTGGTCAAAAGTTACAGCTGCTAAATATATGGTCTTTTAAATCATACGTTTTGGCGTAGGGATACATTTTGAAACCTAATACTTTTACAGAAATTTTCTACTGTTATTCCTAACGAAATCAGACTGTGTGTATCTTGGCCTAGAGCGGAAACAATTTTATCGGTTGGGTTAAAACTTGGTAATTAAGGTTTTCATAAGGCTCCACTGAGTGGTGTTTGGAATTATACATCCAACCCTAATATTAGGGGTAGTTTACTGCAGGGCAAAACGAGAAGTTTATTGATTTTTTCAAAGTCTTCTATAACGGTTTTGATCTTGTATTCAAACACTGTTTAATATTACAAACAAAATGGCGACTCTCATTTTCATATGAAAATGACTTGGGGGTTACTTTACATAAGAATAGTTTTATACTTTTGCTATCTTCGCAACTATTTAAAATATAAAATAACCTATCATTATAAAGTTGCAGTACTAATAAAGATTTAAAAAAATATTTGAAATATATATTTTAATAGAACCAATAAATAGCTCCTGAGCTTTAAGGCAGTATACATTTTTTATTCGTGTCTTTGATATGTAAAACTGATTATTATGCTCTTTGATGGATGTAACTTTTTTCTCAGTGTGTCTGTAACAGTGTATATTATTTCATTTCACAGATCTTAGTAGTTTTTGTGTTTTTTTATATGTATCTATATTAAGTAAAAAAAAGTGTGTGTAGTGTTCTGTAGCATTTATTTGTATTAAAAACTGTAAACATATTTACCTTAACATACACACTCTTAACCCCAACCATTTAATACTGTTGCCTGGACAGTGAATTTAAAGTTAATTAGCTATGCGCATAGAAGAGGCGTTTTAACATTTACCGACAGCAACACGACACCGGCATAGACGGTTCACATTTACCGACACCAACAAGACACTGGCATAGACGGTTCACATTTACCGACACCAACAAGACACTGGCATAGACGGTTCACACTTACCGACACCAACAAAACACCGGCATAGACGGTTCACATTTACCGACACCAACAAGACACCGGCATAGACGGTTCACATTTACCGACACCAACAAGACACCGGCATAGACGTTTCACATTTACCGACACCAACAAGACATCGGTATAGACGGTTCACATTTACCGACACCAACAAAACACCGGCATAGACGGTTCACATTTACCGACACCAACAAGACACCGGCATAGACGTTTCACATTTACCGACAGATGCCCGACTTCATGAGGACACATTTTAGTGACGGGTTGGGAGATGCGACTCTCTTGTTTAGTTTAATCCCGCTCCTGGCACGCTACTACGACGTGTTCAATCCTTAATAATAGTCAAAATGGGTTGCATTTAACAAATTATATTTGTTTTACTTGTTATATTTAAGCCGCAAAAGACGAAGGCTTGCGCATAAAAGAAGGTTTTGAGTGCACCCAGTTATACAAGTAAGCTCTATTAAAGTTATCTCATCATACTTAAAATTGGCCATACTATTTTATGATTAACAAATATACGCCTAGTTTACAACAAAATGTGTACACAAATTTAGCAAACATAAAGCTGTGTGGCAAACTGTCAGTCGGCTCTACTGGGGCCACTGACATGTCGGCGCGTACGACGACACGATGACGATATCTCGGTGAGTGTGAAAGCATTCCATAAGTTAACCTAAGATTTCAAAACTACCAGCATCGGTGTCGGTGTCATACTGGTGTCTTTTCGGTAATTGTGAAAACGCCCAATCTTGAAATACCATTCGTTCAACACTGGCGACATGAGCGCTCCCTCCCTTCACTATGATGATTGTGCTATGGTTATGAGTGTATCTCAACTTCTTACATTCACACAAAACTTAATTTCTCCTTTCACTTTTATGGACTACTTAGCATTCATTAATTTTTACTTTCCCATGTAAAAAAGGTATTGCAATTGTGGAAATATTCTCCTCGAGATTATAATGAGGCATGACACTTTTTGTGCCCCCAAACCCAAAAATGCCTACATCACAATTATCTCTCTGGGACTACAGTCGAAACTGTTTGATAAATTTGGTCCACGCTGGAAACTAAGATGTTTTACATGTTTTTTTTTAAGTTTTTGGTTTAATCCCAGACTTAAAACTTGATTAATGATTTTCTTTAAATTTTTCACAAGCTTCTGGTACTATATTAGAAAGTACGCACGATTGTATCATATTATTAAAAACAAATAAATTGTTATATTGTTTTCTATTTCAGAGATACCTATTCTGTAAGAACAGTACTATTTTTTACACCCACGATTAGGCATGCAAATGAGGGCGTTAATGTAGTACTGTCTGACTCAACTAGAAGGGTAAGATCGATGATCGAATCACATGGAGTACAAATATGATTATTATCATCATTTAGGTTCAAACGAGGTTGAATTTTTTTTTCATAAACCAAATCTTACTACCATCCATTACCATTAATAGGGTAAAATTAAGGAATATATAATTAATAGGAAAGTTAGCCTCATTTGCGTGGATGGAGTGTAGGAAACCTCTTAGGGAACATACTCCTCAATACACCCGACTGGAATTTAACCAAGAAAAATCCATACAAGATGAGATTGACGCCTTTTTCTACGCGCTATATGATGTTGGTGGAAGGAATTTTTATTTAAGAAAACAACGATATATACTTTACCATTTTATGCGTAAGCAACCTTTAAGACTCATTTACATTTTTCTCTCTCCCGTAGCTAGGTGGAGGTTTTCTCCAAATGTATATTTTTCTTATTTTATATTATTTTGCAACGCAATCTCCCTGGACCCATTCCCTGCTTTCTTTTTTCTCTCTCATTTCATATCTTTTCCTTTCCTTTTTCCAATCAAAGAGGAATTATTCTGCCATCACAAGCTCCTCCGCTAAATGAGGAAAACAGACAAGCGCCGAGGCCAGCCATAAAAGAGACGGTACACTCACTCTCATCAAACAAGTCCGGAGAAAGGGTGAATGTGAGGGTCGAGAGGGAAGATACGGCGATGGAACAGCAAATTTGACCACATTCTTCGCGATGTGGATCTTGGGTGTGGTGTTTTAGTTTTGAGTTTCTTACGAATAGCACCATGTGTTCGAATATAACAGACCTCTTAAAACAAAAACAGATGATCATTTGTGGGAAATTTAAACTAAGGTGGGATGATCGTTAAACGGATATTTTTATAAAATGTTCATGATTCACGAAGAGGAGGAACAAAAAAAAAAAAAAAATCGTGTTACAATTGTCGAACCTGACACCATTTGTGAAAAGAGTTAGCTGAATAACATGACTCGACGTGTACACTCATATTAAATTAGTTTTAGTAGCTTTTCAACTTTCAGGTTCTTATTATGATGGTCCTACTTAATATAAGTTATGTGAAGGTTTCAACGTTACATAGCCTATATGTGCATCACCAGATCATTCTCAACACCTCGAGAAGGTTATAAGGTTAGGTTTCAAAACCCAACTGGTATAACTTTTGTTTCATTAATGTGTTTCCTTCTTCAAAACAGACGAATAATGAGGCATGTACTAAATTATTAAAAATTAATAAAAGAAAAACTGTCAATTATAACTGTAGATATGTTTCACTTGATCAGAGAGTACAAAGGATAACATTGAATACAACTCATGAACTATTCTCAACAGCGACTGACTAAACATTTGGACGGATTACCCCTATACTCACGCTTCCTCGCTTCAATTTTGATGTTGACCCTTTGTACAAAATGATTGAGTACAAACTATTAACTCAAATTAAAGGTCAATATCAGAATTTGGTGATAGTTTGAAACCGGAAATGTAGCTACTGGTGAAAAATAACTTTTGGGATAAGCTCTTCTATTTTTTCCAAAACCTAACTTTTAAGGTGCCTAAGAGTATATTTAGCCCATATTGTATGAGGAATCTTGGGAGTGGAAGGGGTTACATAATTATGAGTTGTATACTATGTAGTCTACTTATCACAATACATTGCTAGATTAATCAAATCGCTCCGATTACGGTGGGTGGGACATGCAGCACGAATGAAGAATCTATAACCGTGTCCAGGGTATTAACTGGCAAACTCAATGTGAAGAAGCCATTAGGATGACATAAACGCAGATGGGAGGGTAACATTATAATGGACCTAAAAGAGATAGTGTATAATGAGGTGGACTGGTTAGAACAAGCTCAAGATATAGATAGGTAGTATTTTTTTAAAAGTGCAGCAATGAACTCGCGCGTTCCTAGTGCCTTTGAGTACATAAGATAGGTATAAATAGTTGCAATTTCCGCCACGTCCATTTTAAACAACCTATATGTCAACTCGCGTTGTCTCCACTCTAGAATGACCAACTGTTGAGTATCGTGTGTGGTGTCTTTCCTACTAAACTGTTTAGTCGGAGTGTAATCGTCGGTTTGCGCATGATCCCAACCAAACAGTTGTTTAACTTGAAATCGTTCGTCTGCTCTTAACATAAGGATTATAATAACTGGATAGTGAAACGAACTCAAACATAAGTACCAAATTATTTTAGGCACTGCTCGGAATCTGGTACTGGTCTCTCTACACGAAGAGGCTGCGTTTTATTTACACATTATGTGATTCAATTTCCTTGATTATTGTGTATAAATTTACTCTCGGATACCAAATCAAAATGAAAAACGTATTGACGTTTTATATTATTTAGGTCCTAGTTTGTGATGGCTAACGCTAGTGGAGAATTTTTTGATCTCCAGAGTACTCTTACCTCCCCTGATTTTGAGCCGCATAGAATAATATTCTTCAGTCCATACGAGATTCAAAACATGCCTGTAATAGACGGTTAGTTGGTCAAGGCCTTATGATATCAACGCCCTCTACCACATTTCCGGCTGCATTCATTTACAAATAATTTATCAGTTTTTAGTGACATAAACACAACCAAGATTTCTGTTTCTCACTAAAACACTGTTACGATACAATAATGTTTTATCTCATGGACCGACGTGACACTGAGGCGAGAATCAAAAGCTATACTGAGAGGAAGAATTTGGCATACTGAAGCTGTTTTGTAGACGGATGTTTGTGAAAGAAAATAGTAGATAATTTATTTTTTAGCTCAGGGGCTCTTAACCTTTTTTTTATGCCATGGACCCTATTGGTAGTCTGGTGATACCAATGGAGTCCTTCTCAGAATAATAATTTTGAAAACATAAAATAAAATGCGTAAGATTTCAAAGGAAGCCAATTATATTAAAATACAATTATCAAATTATTAAAATCAAAATTTAGGATGGTTTGTTGTAATATATGTAATGAAACATTCTATTTAAACAAAACGTTAAATTTTATCATTTAAAAATATATCAGTATTAATGCTGTTGTTCTCACTCACGTTATCCCTTAAATCCATCCACGGAACCATTTAGGGTCGTGAAACCCAGGTTAAGAATACCTACAGTAGCCCCGTGGCTTCTTTGGCGTTGACTTACAGCTCACAGCTGACTTCTGACAGTCAACACTTAGGTATATACCTAAATTTCTACTGTCAGAAGTGACAGCTGCTAAACACATGTTTTTGCAGATCATATGGTTCGGCGTAGAGATACATAATTTGGTCTGGTAACTTTTCAAAGCTGTCAGTGTTCAGCTGTGAGTTGTCAGTCAGCACCTAAGAAGCCATGGGGCTACTGTACTCTAGCTCAAGAATGTTCAGGGCCTCAGCACTGAGGATAATTGTCAAGACTTGGTGCTCTACGTGATGCCCTATCCCTTTGAAGAAAGTATGGCTTGGATTTTGCCAAAGGTTTAGTCTTCCCGTGTTGCGAGGGATATATAGTTATCTATAAGTACGTTCCTGGCCAATAATTTAAAATTAAAATCACAATAGATAAAAATAAAGTTCACAAACATCAGATTGAAAAGTAAAGCAGCATTTAATTATATTAGAAAAAACACATTTAACTACCGCAAGTAAAGAGGCTGAGGCTTAGCGCAATCGCACTATTTATAACTGTCACAAGATGACTTCGTAATATTAGATGGTTTGGCGGCGGCAGCCTCACGATTGTAGGAGGGAGTGACAAGCGACGCCATGCACCGCGACGCAGGTTAGCCAACATGACACAAGTCATGACGTGACAAATGGAGAAGGGGAAAGATGTCTAGTGGTAACAAATGTCACGCGGGTTATATATTTCACACACACAAACATGATGAAATATGGCCTGAAATGTTCGGACGGGTTGGCTTCATGTTAACATTGCTGATTCCACCCTCTCCTCTATAACCCTCTAGATGACATTGTATCATTTATTTGTTAAAAATAAACGGTACGAACAATCGCACAAATAACTTTAAACACAATTTTCAAAAATATGTTTTTTGGTAAACTACTCTTATGTAAATTTTCCTCTGAAATATCAACATATCATATATACATCATAAACCAAATTGTTTAAATATTTTTACCAAATTTCAAATTTTCACAAATCACTTATTTGTAAAATATCCTAATTAAAAAACCTATTATTATTTATCACGATAAACAATTCTAAAATACTATTTTTGAAATAGATATAAAAGGATATTTAAAAAAAATTCTAATTATCTAAAATTTGTGATAATTACACTTGAAAAAAATAAACATACATAATTATTTATCGTATGAAATATTCCCCAGATTCTAATTTTGAACAAAATATAAAGTTTAAACAAAATCTGTAACATTGTCTCTGATCTGTGGCAAGGAACAAACATACAAAATATTGTAAAACCCACTATTTCGGGTTCAGACACATAAAATGTAAATTTTCTTAATAAACTAAAGGTCGAAATTATTCCGGCTCTCAATAGATGAAAAAGTAAAAATTGCCAGTTTTTGTCATTTCAGGTAGCCGAGTGTATAAGCATTGTATGCATACATAAAGGGCCCAGATTCAACAATTGCCAATAAAAATAATTTAGTATTTGGGCATGAAGTCTTACTAATAACCAAGTATTCGAATTCCGAACACGTGTATTGTCCAATATTAAGTTAGTTCGTAAGTCGTCTGGAAATATAAGCTTGCACAAGGAAACTGCACACCGGAAACCCTTAGTATGTAAATAGTGGGGGTGACTAGAACTTTAGACCCACTGATCAAACCCAAACCATCTTGATGTTGGCCAGGCACAAACACAAACATTGGCTCGAGCCTTGTATAAAAATCACTTAGATTTGCGTGTTTAAAGCACGTTAAGTAGACGTAGTAATAGTAATGATAGGGTAGTTGTGAACACATTTTATGATTTTCTGCGTTTTAAATGTGTATTGATGTTAAGAAGACGTTAGTTTAAATTACTGTAGTGTAAATAAACAACAGATCGATTTTCAAGTAAAGGTCCTTAATCAATGGTGCGTTGTTCGTGGGTGCAAGTATCGTTGCCTGTATAGTCACATGATACATCAACAAGAATCGAAGATCTTTCACATTGAAGTAATGTTGTCAACATTTTGTAACAATTGCAAACCTATCATCAGTGTACTGTTAATTGTACTGTTTGTCATTTAAAAGCGTAATTTCTCCTTACATTGGTTTGAATTTGTTGAACACATGCAAAAATTGAAAAAAAAAGTTATTTTGAGTTAATAACTAAGCCAAGTACTCTAATCGTGTTTGTGTATAAGTTTTAACGAAAGGTTTATTAAAGGTTTAAGGCGGTTGACCATTTTCATTTGGTGTGGTAATGCAGAGCCGTGGGAACAAACGGTTGTCTTCAAGAAGTTTTATTGTTTTGCAATTTTCTTTTCGGAAACGGTTTGTTCAAGAATAAAAGTATTTTGATTAAGTTATACTTTTTATACATGCATCTCCCGTATAGTTTTAACAGTGGTAAAATATGGATAAAATTTACATTTTTCAATAGAAAACTGCCGGCTGCATAACCAAAAATAAGAAATTGTAAAACCTAATAAACATGTATACATTATCTTAGTAAGTGTGTTGAAAATATTAACATACATTTCCTCGTTCTTGAGAAAACTGATATTTCCAAACGTATGATTTTCCCGCAAGACCTGTCCGGTAGCTAGCGCCATCTACGGTTTCCGTGATCCATCTGTTCTTGTTGGCGCAGAAGGATACTTTGTTTAGTTCTGAAGCCACTCCACGCTTTTCATCCTCCCACTCACAATCCCACAAAATAGGTTATAGACTTGACCTAGACAGGGCCAAGGGCCTTAAGCTATTCCTGAGAGTAAAAAATGTAATTTTGAGGAAACACACCCGCATTAAAGTGGAGAATTGGGGATGGTTAGAAAATCACAATGATAAAACATTTGTATAAAACAACCTCCAGTGATTCGAAACTTGAAATCCTCGTCAACAAACGATTCAATCTAATGCACTATTTTATTTATTTAGTTGAGATATTTAAAGTACACTTTTTGAACAATCTTATTATATAAGCACACGAAAATTTCTATGAACAAGATCGAAAGGATCTATTTTACCGGGATATGTATCTTATAATACCTTATAGGGTTCTTTTACATGTCACAGTCGACATGCGACCGACGGTTTTACTTCCTCTCCGATGGTAGTTGTGCTACGGATTTTTATGGCTCAGAAAAATCCATCGAACCCAGCTGGGTAAGCACTTTACGCCAATACCACTGAGGTTGATCAATCTGTTGCAAACTTGACGCCTTAGACCTTTTGACCACCTCATTTCAGGAATACTAATAAAATACAGTCAGTGGTTTATTGTAATGCCGGACAAAATCACTCACGTACTGTTTTTTTTCGCTTCCATGTGTAGCACTTATTATTCCTCCAGGACAAAGGCAGGCATACAAGGTTATAAAATAAGGGGAGAATAAATACAAAGTGAGCAGATAAGACATTAAAAATGAATATATTATTAAATAATATATTCGCTCATGTTTCAAGCAACCCATTCTGTAGTATTGCGCTAAACCAACAAGGATAAAAAAAAGGATGAATCAGAAAATAATTAAATAACATTACCAGGAAGGTGTTAGTTAAATATAAATTAAGTCGAAGTCAACATGTCGGAAGTTAAATAAATGAACATAAGTTTTATTTATAAACAAAGGATATATATCATATATATATATATATATATATATATATATTTGATTCATTGAAAACATCTAGGATATTCATCCCAAAAAGACTAATACATGATTTAACATAATATAAACTCGTATATCGTAGACTCTTTCCCAGTAATATGTTTATGTTTATTTAAGTTAGTCAAAAGGACTCTGAATATGTAACAACATATTTCCAAAAGTCAGAAGGATTCTGAATATATAACAACATATTTCCCCTTATCAGAAGGACTTTGAATATATTATAACATATTTCCAATAGTCAGAAGGATTCTGAATATATTATTATTTTATATATCTCTAATAGTCAATAAGACTCTGAATATATCATTGAATATATAAAATACTAAGGCCGAAAAAAGAATTTTGACATTCCAAAAGCAGAAAATTAATTTTGTTCTTACATTTTTGAATACTTATACGTGTCCAAGATCGATATCCTGACAAGAATGAACTGTGCTCCAATCTCCTGGTAATACTTATTTGATATCTTTTACTCAGAGAGTTGTAAGGTAAGGGTTACACACAAGACAGACACAAAGAGAAAAAAGGAGAGGAAGGGGGTAATGGAGAAGGGGTAATATGTGTCGAGAAAGCCGTAGAAAGCTCGAGATCAGTCATCTAGGCAACGTGGAACCATATAGCGCCGGAAATCTCATATTTCATACTTCCTGGTGGCCTTTAGTGAACACTAGATTTTGGCCAGGTTAGTTCCCTCGCGCATTCAGTCTTGACCACATGTTCGCGAAGCCGGTTGTGTGGCGTGGGAGATGGTCAGCTTGGGATGTACATGGTGAAATGGAGCTCGGTGAGTTTAGAACATCATATAATTTAAGTTTGGTAGAATATTATTTGAAATAATTTAGTGTCTTTTAAAAAAAATTAAACGTTGTAGCTATGTCAAGACGATACACTTACATCCTCTTAGTAGTGGGGGGGTATTATGGGTACAACTTGACCTTGACCTCATTTCAGGTCATTTGAGGTACCGTTATTCCTGTGCTATAAATAG
>CABEEJ010004975.1:0-13011 GCA_901482245.1 Timema douglasi
CAAGACATCTTGTGAATGTGAGGAATGCCAGGCCTCCACCGTGGTTCGGATTACACGTTAAACTGTAGGTCCTTCATTTCATCTCAGAATCACCCTACCTTTACACATTAGCGTAAGTGCGTATAACCCGAACGGGTAGTAAGACGCGGTGCTAATAATAATAATATGATAATCATATAAGTATATACTTTATTTTTAAATAATTAAAATTAAGTTTGTATTCAGAAATTGCGGCTTCCCCTTTGATTATTTTTGAAAATTTAAAATTTTAGGGCACATTCTTGGTAGATAATCTTTCATATAAAACATATATTTAAAATAATTGTGTAAATCTTGTAAATTTGTAAATCAGTATTTGGGATGTGTTACGCGGATATGTTTGGATTTAAAATGTGTCTAATAATTGTTAATAAGGCAAGGTAGACGGAGGAAAGTTATGCTGTGTCTAACCCTGGCTTCAATCCTAACCAAAGTTTTTAAAAATGTAACCAAAATTAATATTTAGGACATAGAATGTAAAAGGAACACTAACTCTCTGGCCTTAAGTAACTTGAAGTGAAGGTATGTGGGACACTAGTAAGTTATTAATGTGGTCAAAGATGCTAATATCGACCTCTGTGTCAGTAAATAATTAGATTAAAACATTAATGTCAACCTATTTTTAAGTTTTATATTAACGAACCATGCTGAAACATTAAAATATCAACCCATTTAAGTCACATTCATCATCACACACAACAAATATAGAACCCGCTTCGGTGGCCGCATGGTATAACGCGCTACTCTCGTGTTAGACTAGACTGCCGATTATGGGGAGATCGAGGTTCGAATCTCGGTCGGCTGTACCGAGATAATTTTTTTTCAAAGTAGTTTTCCGCTCTCCCTCCACAAATATGCGTGTACACTTCCTCTAAATATTACCTTACTAATACCTAAAAACATTGGCATGATTAGTACATAAGTGTAAAACCCGAATGGTTAGTAAGACGCGGCGTATAGAGAAAATACAGAACATATATCTGATATATATATATATATATATATATATACTAGTAACTTGCACCAATACTATCATCTCATCTAAAGGAGCAAGAAACCTAATTAATGGCAGACTCCCACTCATCTGACTGCCCGTTATCTAGCAAAAGGGCACCCTCTAAAACTAAACTTAGTCCCTCGCCGATTCCAGTCCGCTGATCTCTCTTTGTACCTTATTTGCATCAACTTCTGAATAGACCTTCCTGTTTCCTCTTGTCTTCAAGTCCCTTCTTGACGTAATTATGCTCTGTCATTACCGAGTTGCTAAGCTTCTTCATATAATATACTTTACTTCCTTTACTCAAAGAAAATGATAGGTTTGACTCGTTACCTCTAATCCGGGAATAGTTTAATAGAAACGTTAAATACAGGAGTACAATTAAAGGGACGAATGATAGCCAGCCAGATGTCTTGTATCGAACAAGAAGCTTTTGTTAATCTGGCAAAACATACAGTAGGCCTAAGTGCTTTTATTAATAAATAACAAATTTGCAAAAAAAAAAATAAGTTGTCAGCAATAAGGACTGTATGCCAGGTCTCCACCGTGGTTCGGATTCCACGTTAAACTGTAGGTCCTCCATTTCATCTCACAATCACCCTACCACTACACATTAGCGTAAGTGCGTATAACCCGAACGCGTAGTAAGACGCGGTGCTAATAATAATAATAATAAGGACTGTATTTATAAACAGTTTAGTCTCGGAAGTCGGTAAATACGACTAACAAATAGTTATTGTCGAATGGGGGGTGAGGGGGGAGGGGGGTTGGATGGCGTCCAAATATTGACTATACTATTTTTTATGAATAGATTGTATGTCCTTGAATAAGACATGTAGTTGAACTGTGTTGTTATTTAGTTTTTGCTAAATATGTTGTCCCAGCCTGTGTACATTATTTTTTATAAATTGTGGAAACAGTTATTTCTGCGCTCTCTCCCGACCAGCTCACATGGTCGACGATAAATACTTGTTCTAAAAGCTGTATCATTTACTAAATATTCTGTTCAATGCGATGTATTTGCTAATTATATTTAAAATCTTTTTCTTTACAAGTTAATATCACATTTTAGATTCCTCTTGAACAAAACTTTCCTTGTAATTTAATTTAGAATGTTGTTGGGACATAACATCAAGTGAGTATTCTTATTTTTCTCAGGCCACCACCGTGGTTCGGATTCCACGTTAAACTGTAGGTCCTCCATTTCATCTCACAATCATCATACCATTACACATTTGTAAGTGCGTATAACCCGAACGGGTAGTAAGATGCGGTGCTAATAATAATAATAAAATCTTATTTTTCTCTTATTGGTTTAAGGACGCAAAGATGAGCTTCATGTTAGAAAATATATGATAGCAAATTAATTTTTAATGTTTATTTTAACTGATATTGGGCCTCATAGAAATATAAAAATGTCTATTCAGGTAAAGTGACTTAAAAATATAATTTCAGTCTTTGAGATATAATCAAATAATAACGCGATTAAAAAAATGTATAATAAATCGTAATCGATTATTTTTTCACTAAGAATTAATATTTTGTTTATTCTTTAATTAATTGAATAGGTCTGTGAAGACAATGTTCTTTATTTTATTATAAAGGACAAACTATCTCAAGAAATATTGAAAATGGTATGCCTGTGACGAAATTTACCGTTAATTTGGGGGGTAAAGAAAATGTGAGCTAAGGTCAGTTTTTTTAATTTTTTATTTTTAAAAAATCGCCAAAATAAGTTAGAAAATTATTTCGGTACGTGCGTTTAGTTTAATTTTTTACTCATGCTAATCTCAACAGTTATTGACATTATGTCATGAGCATTGAGCATAGTGAAATTTTAACATACACTTTTTAAGATGAAAGTGTATGGGACGCAAGAAAAGGGCAATTTTATTTTTGCAGTTTTTACAGCAACACTTTTTTTGAGCAAAAAAAAAATCAAATATTGTTCCAGTGGAAACATAGTTTAATTTTCTTCACATATCAACAGTTGTTGAATATCTGTCGAGAACCTATCGGAATTAAATAACACTTTTTAAATTAAGATAAAATTTGTCATTAAATTCCAGAACACTCTTGACAGATAATCAAGAACTGTTGAAGTTACCATGTGAAGAAAATTAAGCTAGATATTTCTATTGGAGAAACATTTTATTTATATGTTTTCTCCAAAAAAAAGTTTTGGTATAAAGATTGCAAAAAACAATTCCCTTAACTCGTGTTCCCTACACCCACCTTAAATAAATAGAAGTAGTATTGTCAAAATTCCACGATAGCCTTGACGAATATTAGAGAATTGTTTAAACTACTTTATTGAAAAACAAACTTAACTTAGCTACTAAATAAATATTTTATTTGGAAAAAATAAAGTATCTTAGCGAATAATAACTTTTAAAATACGGAACTTAACTCGTGCTTCCTTCTATACCACTGGGATTCATTATTTTAACTATTAAATTCCAGTCTAACCCTTCACTAGGTGAGTGTTATTGTCAGCGCCCGACCAATCCTTTACCTGTGTCACTGACGTCACTTCCTGATGCACCTCTTCTCTGTGAAGAGATGAACGCCCTGTGTTAAGGAAATGAGAATCTGCTGGCCGAAATGGCTCGACACCATTATTTCGGTGGGACGGGAAGACTGAAACGGGTGTCATTTTGGTTCCTTTCGGAAGTAAACCTGTACCAGGGACGTTTCGTGTATAGGTACTGCGGAACTGCAGCACCCCCTATTTCCACTTGATATTATCGTTAAAATTTAATGTAATTAGTTCTTTTTTCTTTATTTTTGTAGAACAATATATATTCCTTAATCTTAATGTCAGTACTTCAGTAGCCATCCCTCAATTTATGAAAAAGATACAAAAATCTTTGTATGGAACTGTGGGCTTCACAGTGACAGCGACGTGGTGTTTGACTGTTGTGCGCATGCGCACATAGGAGAGGGGTGGGGAGGAAGGCGGGACTGCCAGGTAGATAGAGCAGAGCACTTTTGCTCTCGCAGTGCAGGCTCTGGTGTGATGGTGGAAGGAAGTGTTTTTTTTGTATTAAGCGTGTGTTGTGCTTAAAACCCGTGCACCATATTCTTGAATGTGATAAAGTGTATAAGAGTGTAGAGTTAGATTATTATGATTATGCTTTCAGCTATTCTATTTGATTAATTTTTTTTCAGCTCTTTTATTTAACAGAAAGACTAAATGCGATTGCGATTGAAAGTACTTCAATGGAGAAAAATTTCCTCAATTGCCATCCAGTGATAAAGGAGAAACTTATTGAACTTTTTGCGCAAATTAAAACAAGATGAGTCGATTTAACTTTTAAATGAATAGATCAAGCTTGAACTGTAACAATTTAAGTTAAAGTAGGTTAAAAAAAATTGTTAATATTTTATCAAGTTCCTAAATAATTTTTCTTTTTATACATGTTTTTTACTTTTACACTATTTTAAACAAAGGCTAACAATTTTCTGGCGCAGTACCCCCACTAATTTTAGCAATGAGCCGCCACTGACCTGTACATTTTATCACTGGACTCTACAGTTCATTTGTTTATTCAGACTGAGTATATCACATTCCTCACTCTCTACTAACATAAATACTTGGACGGTGATACATTATAATATAAAGGATGATCCCTGTCTAAACAGACAAACTTTGGGACGTAGTGGGGAATCGAAAAACTAATTCGAAATGTCGTCTGGGGATTAGCTCGTTTTCGCTTCCTTTTCGAGCAAACAGCAAAATATCAATATAGACCTCTAGGTTTCAAGTAAAATATTTAATTGATATATTTAGGTTAAAAATGATGGCTTCCAGTCTGGAAAAAAACATTATCAATGACAAAACGAGTGGCTTACCGACATTAAATTTATTTAATACTTTTAGATAAATAATAACGTTGTTTATTGATGATTTTCACTTATCTTATTGGATACTTTATAACGAATTCCTCTTAAACTAAGCAAAATATCGGGGAAAATAATACTAACCTTAATGATAATTTAATGTTACACAACTTTTATACGATGGTCTTTTTTGATAAATAAAAGATTTTATTGTTATTTTATTCTTTATGCAAAAACATGTTTTTATTTAGTTTTTTGCTGTTCGTAAGAAAAGAAACGGCAACTTCTTTAAGTATTTAAAATATACTATGCTAATAGTTGATTTGTGACAACAATTTTTGAAATAACCTTTAGTATAATATTTCATAATAAACATAAAAATCATATGTTAGATTGATTTGTGAAACCTTTTCTATTTTTGTTTTGCCTCCTCTCATTATTTTCCAAAAGTGAGTTACAATAATGATAATACTTGCGCCCGTCGAGTATGTATTAAATAAATTGCCTTAAGTTGGCTAAAATATGTGATTACATTTTAGGAAAGCAAACCAAAATAAAGGGGGTAAAGCACTAACACACTTCATTATTTTAGTACCATATGGAATTAGTACAGTGAATAAGAAGCTTCAGTAACACCAATTTATTTGTTAAATGATAAAAACTTCTCAAGTGAACCAAGAATTATTTTAAGGCTAGTAGGTGGTGTTGGTGTTGCAAAAGAGTATAATTGAAACTGTCGACGAAAGTTTAGGTTAAGAAGTTTTCTAAGCGTCATGTCATAATGTGCCCGTTTTCATCTTCTTAACGGTAACATATTACGTTGAGTCTTGTTGAATGATTTTAAGACTTTAAAATTTTCCAAACTTTAACTGCAAAGGCCATACGCAGTTGAAATACTCTTAAGACGTTAAACTATTAACACTGTAACTCCACAGTTAGTCTTAAAATCTTCACTGTCGGAAATAGTTTCCAGGACCATAAATAATTTTGCAAACGCAGTAATAACTATATTAGCAAATTAAAAAAAGGTGTAATAAGTCTGAAAAAGATAGGTTATTCATCTTTTTGGTTTGTTAGTGACCTTAAATGGGAAAGCCTTAACTCATCTAATTAGGCCTACTCGCTAGAGGCTAGTAAATCAGTACAAGATGGCGCGTGCCAAACGAAACGCCTCAGATGAGACACATTTGTTCTGCCCCTGGAGTTCTACAGGGGTGTTGCCCCTATGACAGCGGTAAGTTTGTCCAGGGATCAAGTTATTGTTCAGGCATGCATGTCACGTGACTTGTGTACGCACTGCTTGGCCCAACCCTTGCGCCACCTACTACTGCACCCTCGAGCATGTCGAGCATGTAGGGGGTGCACGCCTGCAATGAGCAATTATACATCCACCATGACAGGAATATTTGATGAGTGTCTGATCTACGCATGTGGATCGCTTAAAAAAGATAGTTTTTAAAAAAAAAATATGATAAATAAATGGAGAGCTACCAATACGATAAAATTAAAATAATTCAATTTATGTTTTAAAAGTTATTTTTTCTGTCCCACGGTTTACTATAGGTCTGTCTTATCAGTGCATGGGGCAGCTACGAGTAGAGGTTGAATTTAGAGGAGATGTATCCGCATTTGCGTGAGAGTAGAGTGGGCAACCATTTAGGAAAACCGCCTTCTATACACTTTACCAGGGTTCTAACCCTGACTTCCTCGCCACTGGCAATCAAGAATATTGCACGAGTGACGCCTTAGACCACGCGGCCACCGATGTGAGAGATTAATATTCATCTAACAAACAAAACACTGCGGTCATTGCGAGTTAAATAAACTTGGTTCGCTTCCCAATTACCCTAACAATTTACTCTCTCACTACCCATATTTGTGGGCATGGGAACAAAACGTCAGGCTCATCTAGATTAATTTGCTGGTTATAAGGTTGAGATTCAAATCCCATCCAGGTGTACTGAAGGTGGTTTTGTCCTAAATGGATTTCCACTCTCCCTTTGTGAAAATACAGGTACAATTCCTCTAAACTCAACCTTCCTCATACATATCACATTAGCGTACAACCCGAATGGATAGTAAGACGCGGTACAAAAAAAATATCTTGATATGACGTGAATGTGAACAAATAAACTATGAATGGTAGCCCCTTCTCCCACACCACCCCTCTATCTCCTCGATGGGCCGTACGAAATCGGTGTGTACCCCCGGCTTCCAATGAGTCCCTGGAGGTTTGACCACAAGGTTATCTCCTTCTCAGGGGAGTCCTGAAGGAAGAATCGGTCGCCGGGACGCCGAGGGTGATTATCCTAGGTGCGGGGAGGGGAGGTGGGTGAAATATTGCCACATTCCCTTAAACTAGATTAACCCTTCTCAAGATTGAAATTTCACTGCAACACACAACTTTTTTTAAAACTTCATTGATGTTGAAATGATACGGTTATATTCATGATTGCAATATTATTTATTAATATGTATTAAATATATAAATATTTGTAAAAAAAATCTTAAAATTTTTTAATAAATGGTCTTGTAAATGCTTTCAATGGTGTCTTGCAAATATATATATAGCGTATATAGACTATATAAAAATTATGTTTTGTTATATATTAGTTTTTTAATTTCTCTACTATAATAATTAAATAAACTTAGAACAATATTTATATTAAATTGTTTCAATAATAAAATATTGAGATTATTTAAACTGGATTACATTATTCTAGATACATATTACTATGACTTATTTAATATATGACATTATGAACTTGAAATTTCATTGCCGCGTTTAAAAAAGCACGCCACCTATTCTTATTTTTTTAGCTACAGTAGCCCCATGGCTTCTTTGGTGTTGACTGAAAGCTCACAGCTGACTTCTGACAGTCAACATTTAGGTATGTACCTAAATTTTGACTGTCAGAAGTGACAGCTGCTAAACACATGTTTTTGCAGATCATTTGGTTCGGCGTAGGGATAAATAATTTGGTCTGGTAACTTTTCAAAGCCGTCAGCTGTGAGCTGCCAGTCAGCACCAAAGAAGCCATGATGCTATCGTAGTTGTGTCCAGTCCACCTTATTACACCTTATCTCTTTTTGGGTATATTCTAATATTATCCTCCCATCTGCGTCTAGGTCTTCAAAGTGGTATCTTCCCATTAAGTTTACCAATCAATACTCCGATCACGGTTATAGAATTTCCCATTCTCGCTGCATGTCCTGCCCATTGTAATCTACGAAACTTGATTATGTTACCAATGTCTCGTGAGGAGCACAGGGTAGGTAACTCATGTTTATGTAACCTCCTACCCCCCCTCCCCGCCCCCTAGTAGCCTCATTTCTTTTTGGACCAAATATCTTCCTAAGCCCCTTGTTTTCCAACACCATAAACTTGTTTTCGTCATGTAAGATAAGAGGCCACGGACCGAATAGTATCATGCATTTCCTGACTGTATTCTTTTCCTAATTTCCAATCTAATATCGTTATTGGTAGTTTAAATTGTTCCTAAATATTTAAACTCATTAACCCTGTCAAATGATATGTTATTCGCAGTACTATGATATATTTTATATTTGTAACTAAATTATAACTGCATAATTTATTAAGATATATTTGTCTAGCTACTTTTATATCCATTTTTGATCTGCCGAATTATGTTATAACACTGTAAAATGTTTACCTTTCTATTATTTCGATTAAATAAGATAATTAAGATTAGTAACGAGTGAAATGGTATTCAATTACAATTCTTTTATTAGACTATCCTATTGACATGGTCAAACATTGTTTTCCGACCATATTTATGTCTATAAAACACGATTTATTTCAAACAAGGCGATACGGCATTTCTCCATAAATTGAATATCACTTTACATGTTATAATATTTAAAACATATAAGAGTATTCAGAATAAAATATAGTTAATTAAAATAATTTTGTATCGGTTTTCTTATAATTTTTCTTGGTGAAAAATGCGATGTGACGTGTGGCTGAAGCTTGTCCTACTTTTAACCCACCGGTTAATCGGGTGTGAGACAAGCTCTTAAGAAATCATCTTAAAAAGAATAATGCAACGTGAACAATGGAAAATAGCCCGTCATAAAAAGAAAAGTCAAGAGTAATAATAAATACCGAAGAGAAAGAAGTGACGACGGCCCAGTGAAAAAGTGTTGTTGATGATTGATAGCCTCTTCACGGTAATCTGACACCCAGCCATCACAATGGCGGCTCATCACTGTCGTCTGTTGTGATGAACTGATCATCGAGTGTCGCACACAAGGGTGCCCCTCCCACCGTCACCCATCCACAGAGAATATTCAAAATTGGAATGAGCTCCTGAATTCAGGATCTTGTGGTTGTGTGGCCGATACGTTTCTATATACACTCCGCTTACCTTAAACTATAGGGTTTGCACCCGCGGCCCGCCGGCTCATGAAAAATATAAAATTATTGCAAGGGAGAAAAAAAGACAAATACACATTTATATTTTACATAATAAAATAAGAATTTTAAGTTATTTTTCAGACTATTTTTGCTTTATATGTGAAGAAAAATATCGTGTTTTTATATATATACATATAGGTGACCTGGCGGTCTAGGGGTTAAGGTGTCAGACTTCTATGCTGGCGGCCGGGGTTCAATCCTTGGTCCCGGCACAAATTTATTTGATTACCAAACCCTTCCTTCACCTCTGACAAGACGTGTATTAATCACAACTTGTGAATGTGGGGAATGCCAGGCCTCCACCGTGGTTCGGATTCCACGTTAAACTGTAGGTCCTCCATTTCATCTCACACTCACCCTACCATCACACATTAGCGTAAGTGCGTATAACCCGAACGGGTAGTAAGACGCGGTGCTAATAATAATAATAATAATAATAATATACATTTACTTTGAGCCGGTAAATGACTACAGTAGCCCCGTGACTTCTTTGATGCTGACTGACAGCTGCTAAACACATGTTTTTGGTTCGGCGTAGTAATACATAATTTTGTCTGGTAACTTTTCAAAGCCGTGAGCTGTCAGCTAGCACCAAAGAACCCATGGGGCTACTGTACTCTTGTAGAAAAGGGAGAGAAAGCCACTTCGGGTTCTTTCGGACATAGTTGGGAGTGTTCGTGTTTGCTCATCACCGCTGAGACACCTGGGATGTCAAATGAAAGATAATATAAGAAGGGTTCCATCCTAATATTGTCGGTAAAGTATTTCGGCCAGCGAGCCAACAATAGACATAAACTTTGGCCCTTGGACCTTATAAGTGTGAAGACCCCGCCCTACACTATAATTAACTCTATATTATCTTTACCATAGTAGAACCAAACAAGGTAAGATTTCTACTTCCAGGGTAAACGAAACGTACTTAACATAAAAAATTAATTATAGTTGTCTCTAAATCTGCAGGTTTTTTTAAAAACATATGTCACCAGGGTTTGTTTGCCAAACATTCCTGGGTCTGTATTATTGAGTGCATTTTTGAGCATCTCTTATGGTTTTATAAGCAAAGTTAAATGGGAAAACCATACGAGATAGCTTTGAAAGTACTCAAGAATACATCCCCTGGTCTTCTACTGACAGTGGCGGATATGTAACCGTCTTTGAGGTTGGGGTAGGTGCGTTTACTTCGCTCCGATTAGATGAAGTGATGCTTATGTGGTGCCGTTAGAAGTCTCAAACCTAATTTAGGCCTAATTAACCAGACCGTGGTGATCATCGTAACTATTCTCCTTCTTGAAATATTACTATGATACCTCCTGGAATCGAACCCGGGACCTCTATTTTAGTAACCACTATAACAAGAGACCGGCTATTTCAATCACTAATAATAAAACATAAATAATTAATATTCTTACTTGTACTTGGGGTGAAGTAAAATAGTTTCATGCCTTATTAGTTATTACATACACATACCAATAAATGTGCCATTGGCTAGTTTCGCAGACGAAATGAAAAGTTCAGTTTATTTTCTTCAAGTATTTTATAACGATTTAAGCCTATATATGCAAATACTATATGATTTTAATATATTCTTTTTACTGACATTGCTTGCCAAAAGTAAACAAACAACAATAACCTTTTTAAATATTCCAATAGGATTTAATGAGCAGACTTTTCTATACTAAAGAGAAACAAAATAAAATATCTATTCAAATATTATTACCTAATTACGTTCTTGAGAGCAATTAATTATTTGAAACCCATTATTGGTTGAATATTATAATTAAGTCACAAATTAAAAGAATAAAAACTTATTTCTAATTAAATAATATCAGAATAGAATCTTTTATTTAGAGAAAAATATAATTGAGGTGGATATCTTCCAAAACAAATATAGATAAAAATATTTAATAAAACAAAACATTTCTAACGCGGCGCTTTGAAAGAACCACACCAAAGAAAATATTTTAACACTTTACAAACAACTCACAAAATAGTTTTAGAATAAATTGAACTTTTAATATAGTTTTAAAGAAAGAATATTATGAAATTTATTAAATATTCAAAACAATTCAAACACACAGGAAAAAGAAGAAAAATTTTATTTTAAAAAAGTATTCACTCACACACACGGTTATAGCTTGAGATGGGCTACGAGGGCTACATCTAAAAAATACACGGCTCTGAGGTAATAACGCGGTAATATTGTATTATATGTGTAGGGGGGAAAAAAATCACCACCTATCTCGAAAACCTATTTGAAGGGCGTGAACTTGTAAAATAAGGTAGGTCTATTTTCCTTTTTCAAAAACTGGTGATTTAACATTTCAAATGAAAAGGGGGAAAAAGGTCTAAGACGATGAGAAAAAAAAAAGTTTCTTTGTTATAGAAAATGGACTACGAAATAAAGTACGACGTTAAAACTCTTCGCTTAGATGTAAGGGAGGGTATAGAATAAAAAAAAAACTTAAAAAGCTTTTAAAATGGTAGGCGTAAATCGTGGATAAGTTGCGTCTTTCTTTTTCTTTATGTTCCTGTCACACTTTCGCACTTAAAACTCTCGTTTTCTCTTTATCTACTTGTAACTTTCCTTCTTCCCGGTAATTTTCTTTTCTAAGATTGATTATTGAAACAACATTTTATTCCTTTGTCAACGACTATTTCTACAGTATGAGGGGTTTTAAGTTACTTTATTTTTCTCTGAAATTTAGGTTGTGAAAAATATTATATTTTTGTGTTCAAGGCCATGAGATTGTATCATCCATTGTATTCACATCAGGAACTAGATCTTTTCAACAAACAAAATTGCCCAAAGTTTTGTTATATTGTTGGTTATTTTTAAAACTCTCTACAAAGAGCTCGATATTGAATGGAAAGGGTAATGGAAAAGCGTTCGATTCTTCATCAAAGCAAGAGATTTAATTAATAAAAGTTGAATACGGTTGGTTTTCGAACACATTCCCACTGCTACGTCAACAAACTTTTCGGGACTCTGTTTGAAAAGTGACAAAAGTGCATTTGTCTTAAATACCTATATTCTAGTTAACCTGCTTAATTAGTGTTAAAAAAACTTATTTCAAGATTCATTTATTGCACATCAACCATCAAAAGAGTTTTAATTAAGTTCCAAACATTATTATTAAAATAAGTTTAACAATTTTTCCACTATTTGGTCATAGCTTTTAACCAAGTTTCCCTTTGAAAATGTATTATTGTAAAATCAAGTGAATGAGTAGGTTGAATAAATAATATTTGTTAAATGGACATATTTGAAAGGAATACAAAAAAGTTGATCCGAGAGTTTATAAAAAAAAATTAATGCCTTAATTAAATTGTTTCAAATTTCCCATTTAAAACACTTAGTACGCTCTTTGATAGAAACAAATTATCGCTACTTATTTGAAAATCTATGCCCAACCCATTTAAAAAAAATTGTATCTTAAGTTAGTTATTGGTTGAGCTGAGAGTTGAATCGCTTTAAGTATGTCTAAGCCATTCCAAGTCGAACTTGAGATGATAAGACAAAAACTAAATCAATAAATCCAACCCTCAACCAACTTCTTGTTCCTCCCTCAACCCCTATATATCCAGAAAGAAATGAACATACCTACATAGCCGTTGTTTCTTGTTTTCCAACATCCTCCATCCCCTCACCTGATTGATATGACATTTCAACTTCCTAAATCCCCCCCCCCCCCCC